>WAAD01001392.1:477247-557584 GCA_013389945.1 Fregata magnificens
GAGCGTGCCCCGGCCGCTGCTGCTTCCCCTCAGGGAAGGGCGGGCAGGGAAGGGGCTCGGCGCCGAGGCGCCCCTTCCCTGCTGCGCACCTCGGCATGGGCGGCCCCGTGCCCTCAGCGGGGAGTCCGCCCCCTCAGCGGCAGCCGAGCGGGGAAGCCCACTCGTGGGCAGCGTCTCCTGTGGGGGAGAGCTGGTTCCTCCCCTGTTAATTCCCCAAGAGGTGAAAGGGCCTGACATGGCTTGTATCAGGAATAGTGTGACCAGCAGGACCAGGGAAGTGATCGTGCCCCTGTGCTCGGCACTGGTGAGGCTGCACCTCGAGTACTGTGTTCAGTTTTGGGCCCCTCAGTACAAGAAGGACACTGAGGTGCTGGAGCGTGTCCAGAGAAGGGCAACGAGGCTGGTGAAGGGTCTAGAAAACAAGTCTGATGAGGAGCGGCTGAGAGAACTGGGGTTGTTTAGCTTGGAGAAGAGGAGGCTGAGGGGAGACCTTATTGCTCTCTACAACTACCTGAAAGGAGGCTGTAGTGAAGCGGGTGTTGGACTCTTCTCCCAAGTAACTAGCAATAGGACAAGAGGAAATGGCCTCAAGTTGCGTCAGGGGAGGTTTAGATTGGATATCAGGAGAAATTTCTTTACCGAAAGAGTGGTTAGGCATTGGAACAGGCTGCCCAGAGAGGTGGTGGAGTCGTCAACCCTGGAGGCGTTCAAAAAAGGTGTAGACGTGGCACTCCAGGGCCTGGTTTAGGAGGCGTGGTGGTGTTAGTTGATAGTTGGACTTGATGATCTTAGAGGTCTTTTCCAACCTTAATGATTCTATGATTCTATAATTCTATGGGCGACCCTCCAAAGGCCTCCCCGTGCAAGGCCCGTGCCCGACGCTCAGCAAGGAGCCCTTCTCCTCACAGTGAGGCTGCCTGTGAAAGTGGCCTGCCATTTTGTCACGCTGAGTCCTAGATGAAGATCTCTCAGTCTTAACTGCAGGCCCTTAACCTTCCGCTCCCGCTTGGCTGGAGGCGACGGGGCTGAGGTCAGTTGGTTTCCCCGTGTCGAGGTTTAACCCCAGCTGGCAGCTAAGCCCCACGGAGCTGCTCGCTCACTCCCCCCTGGTGGGATGGGGGAGAGAATCGGAAGGGTAAAAGTGAGAAAACTCATGGGTTGAGGCAAAGACAGTTTAATAGGTAAAGCAAAAGCCACGCGCACTAGCAAAGGAAACAAGGAATTCATTCACCACTTCCCATGGGCAGGCAGGAGTTCAGCCATCTCCAGGAAAGCCGGGCTCCACCACGCCTAACGGTGACTTTGGAAGACAAACACCATCACTCCGAATGTCCCCCCCTTCCTTCTTCCTCCCCCAGCTTTCTATGCTGAGCATGACGCCATATGGTATGGAATATCCCTTTGGCCAGTTGGGGTCAGCTGTCCTGGCTCTGCCCCCTCCCAGCTCCTTGTGCACCTGGCAGAGCATGGGAAGCTGAAAAGTCCTTGACTTAGCGTAAGCACTGCTCAGCAACAACTAAAACATCAGTATGCTATCAGCATTACTTTCATACTAAATCCAAAACACAGCACTATACCAGCTACTAGGAAGAAAATTAACTCTATCCCAGCCAAAACCAACACACCCCGCTTGCAAAATATTCCAAGTACTTCCCATGTTTCTCTCATGGAAACACTTCAGCCTGGGTGCCATGTTGCTGGAGTGCTGCTGAAGAGCTGGCTGACTGCTAGTGCCACTGCAGCTCTTACCCTGGGAGCTGAAGTGTTTTACAGAATTGGCTGAAGTACGTTTGCAGAGGCAGTAGCACAATAGATAAGCATCATTACGCTATACTTTAGGCCAGGATTGGTTATTCAATGAGAACAAGAAGTTTTAGACTTAAGAGTTCTCCAAAGGCGTTGTAAAAATGTCTTTGAGGTAAACTTGTACGATTTGAGAGACTTAACATTTAATCTTGTGTACCCTTCTAGACTAGCAATTTCCAACTGTCAAACATTTTATAAGGCCCACTTACTATTAATACTCTATTATACACTAGTGCAAAGGACGGATTTGGAGCTTTATCTCTAAATATTAGTTCAGTGCATTGCAAAGGACAGTACATTGCAAAGTGACTATAGCCCAGTGTGGTCCAGATCCTGCTAAACCACGTACTGAACTTTAAACAAAGCAAACCAAAACAAAACCCCTAACCAATTCATGGCTTTCCTTGCCTGTGTAAGTAACCCATTAAAACTAGCATTTGTGAAGTATCCTTAGCACAAAACAGCAGCAAATGGCGCTGGCCTGTTTAGCTGTACTATTCCATCAGACAAGGTGGTGTTTTGCACAAACCCGATATTATACAGTGCGTTTCTGAGTACAGTTAACACTGGTACCCAGGAACCACGTATCCCCTTTTCCACTGAATTTGGCAGGGACATTATTACTCCTTCTGTGTTTTGGGTGCCTGAGATAGCAGCTGCTATACAGCCCATTGGAAAAGTCAGTGATTCTGATTACTGCAAAGGATGTAGCCGTGAAAAGTACATCAGCAGGGCCACTGTAACAAGTTGTAAGAATGAGAAATTAAAACCCTGACCTTACTGGACCTTATCCTTAGAGGTAGTGAGTTCCTATATCTCCCATAAATACCCTTGACAACAACTACTCCTGTACATGAATCTGCAGAATCCTAAATGCAAAAGTAATATAAATTTTGTACATTTAATAACTGCAAATTAGTCATAGCTATTATGTTACTTGGAATCAACACAAATCCAAAGCAGTTATTTAAGGTTGAATATGTATTCCAGCAATTTAGGGCTGATATTTTAGTTAGATACCACATTATTCATCATCTACAGAATATGAGGGCTCTCAAAACCAAAGAACAGGATGCAGAATACACAATATATTCATATTATTATGCTGCTGGTGACTGTAGCCAGAGATTATACTTCTTACACATTTCTGAATCTTTTCAAGTTGCTACGTATACTGTGCAATTATGATAGTTGAAAGGCACTGAGGAAAAAAGTTGTTATAATAATATATCCTCCTTTAGGTCATTTTAATGAGGTTTTTTTGCACTTGAACAGTCATCAGCATCCATGAGCTGTCCTGCCTTGCACTTCTGCATTATTAATACCAGCACCATCTATGCAGCTACAGTTAAAGGTCTGTCATTATTTCCATTATAAACTGATATTTTCAAGGATTTATATCTCAAATGCAGAATAGCCCTTCAGTCCATTTTTTTTTTTATTTAAAGGAACCCCTTGGATCAGCAATCTACAAACTCAACCACTTTCTAATTACGTTTTGACACAATAGAGGTTAACAGCTCCATAATGGCTGTTATGGTCTGTTGTGTACACAGTCTCCAGTTACCAATACTGCCTACTGCATCATCTATCTCTAACTGCAATCAAGCTTCCAGCCACTCCGCTAAAGGGTCTATTTCTTTCTACCAGATCAACAGTCTGCATGAAAAATCTATCACAAAAAGAATAGAGGACCTTTTTCAAGTCACAATTATATTTTGGGGGGTAAACATACTCAATTATTGTTTGTTAGGAGTATTTTATAAGGCATATAAGGAATTTAATGTAGACACATTCTCTTGTGCTAAAGTAATGTTACATAAAGAAACAAAATTCAACCACAAAATTGCAGATAAATTGCTGATAAGAATCTACCAGTGCATGAAAGTGAATACACGGACAACTAAAATCCTACATCAGCAGAGTAAATTCTACCCTTGGCTGCACTAAGGAAACACAGCAAACTTTGTTCTGATCTGCGTTTTCCTCCAAGTATAAACGGCGCAGCTGACTTTTTTGATGAGTAAAATATTGGATTATCTGTTTAGATTGTCAGTCTTAAATCTGAATAACGTCTTTTATAGTATTTAAGATGCTTAATGCTTGTTCGATGGAGCTGACTTTTTGAAAAGCTCCATTACCATGTAACATAAAGCATATTTGACCTTGAAGGTAGTTCAAAGTCTTCAGTTTCATTCCCCTCCTGTGTTTTAGAAAATCACTCTGGATGACTGTAGAGGCTGTATAACCAGCCTTTCCTGTGTATGCTTTGCACCTCCATCTTCCTATCATAGGTCCTAAACTACAGTCCTCTGATGCCAACAGAAGGATTGCCATCGATTTACGTGGGTTTGGAATTAGGCCCAGAATAGATAACTATGTGAAGCAATAACGGTGTGATTTATTTACAGATTTTTGACCTGTCCACAAAACTCAGAGTAAATCAGGACTGTTGCAGTACAGTTGAAAGAGAAAAGGGGGCAAAAAAAAAAAAAAGAAAAAAAAGAGACCAAAGCAAAAAAGCCAAACAAATAAGCTCCGATTTGACCTCCAATGCTCATAATTGTTTCATTTATGATATTCCATCTTGTAGCTGAAAACTCCATTCTTCTCCAGAACACGACTCCCGTTAGTCTACGAGAAAACCCAGTCTTTGTTATGACTTATTTTGACAGCTTTAATATCATTTTCCACCTGGCATCTGGAAAGTTTTCCATTTTCACTTTCCTCCAATGTCTCACTTTTGTTTCCAAGTATATGTCGTATTCACACTGCACCTGTCATAGTGGTATCTATGTGCCTTAACACCGGTCTGGAAACGTATACGCCATTACTTTTGCTCTTACACCAGGGACAATTGCTACCTTCATCACCTATTTTGCAGTGAGATATTGCCCCTCTTAATAATGACAGCGGTAGATAACCTCCTTCATACCATCAGCTGTTTCAGAGAAAGCAAGTATACTTTTATAATCTTCTAATTCATGTGGCTCCTTTAAATATTGCTCAGTTTATGAAGTTGTAATCACTAAGTGGTTGAAATCTTTTTGCTGTACTTTCTGATGCTGTTGTCAGCTTGTTCTTTTAGTGTCCCACTTTCACACAGATGAAGCACTTCTTCAGAGACCACCAAAAACCTTAATTAAGAAAAAATGAAAGCATGTCAGCTAATGAGTGAGATTTAACCAAAAAAAAAAAAAAAGATTATATTCTTTTGGATGCTGTTCTAAGTGACTGAAAGTTGCAGATTCAGAATTAACTTAGTGCTTCGGTGCTGGCCTGGAAGATTCTCAGGAGAAATTACACAGTCTGAATTTCAGAAAAGATACTGATCACTTGGAAAGAAGAGTATTATTAAAATATGTTAGCTTTTTTTTCTTTTTTGTTTTTTCCCCCAGACATCTGGTTCTGAGATGGGAGCTGCAATTTATTCTAGCAGGCACCATTTAGGATTCAGGTCTGACCTGGATTTCTTGTCTACCTCAAAGAACAGAATTCTCTGGTCCCTGCCTCTGCAGTCATATAAAAGCTAATCAGGCCTCAGACCCAGGAACTTCAGAATATACAGTCCTACTTGTTTCCTACTTATTGCCCAAAGCAAAGGGAAGATGGGAGCATAGCAAAGCAAAGACAGATGGAAGTCATCCTGGGGAGTATTGATTGACTAGTGTCTAGCCCGGCTATAAATTACCACTTCTCTTTCTCAGTGCAAAGAGGAGGGTGAGGAGAGCTGCAGAGCTCTCTCGGAGGCACAGCGCTTGCTTGGACTGTGCCATTCATGCACAATCCGCTAGATGTGGGCTGTGCCTAAGGCACAGGGAAGGCCTTGCTTTGCTCTCTCTCCTGTGCTCATCTTGAGTTTGAGAAGACAAATCATCTCTTTATGAGTGGTTCTTGTAGAAGAACCAAGGCAACTTCTGTTAAGTTAAAGGACTTAATGCTTTTAAGTATGGCCTGTGCTTTTAAAATCCTGCTCCCTACTGTTAATGATAATTATATAGCATGACAAAAAAACCCAGGGCATAATAGCGTACAGATGTGGAATATATAAAAGGGGAAGTATTTAACATAAGCTTATTGGAGCTGAAAGTACCAGGGATGATGGATTGCTCAGACACAAGTCAGAGAAGTGGTCTAAAAAAAATTAACCATAATTGCAATTTATCTATTGACCGTTTCATCTAACATTATGATATATTTAGAAACAGTTCTGCCATCCAGTAATGCTCCGTTTGCTGCTTGTGGCAAACAGCAGATCTGTGTGCCGGGGTCTGTTTGGAAGAAGGATGTTTACTTGAGAAGCATGTTACTTCTTCCATTTCAAAAGACATTAGCGTGGTTATACAGTTACTACACCTCAGTGACTTCCACTGTTTTTACAGAATACTCTTTAATCTGACAGATGACAAAGAAAGTTTTAAAGACAACTCCCCTTAGTTAGTAAAGGTTTCTGCTGCTGTTTGTGCAAGGGTCAAAGAGTTAAAAGTTTAAAAGGCAGAAAGTTTTCCTCTTGTTTTGACTAAACTGGAGGAAAGGTGCTAGAGCTGTGCAGAATTTGATTGCCAAACACAAAGTGAAGATACACAGTGAGAAAAGATAGTAAAGGTTTAACCCAACTGATGTAAGAAACAAACTCCAAGGATGCCCATGTTTCCTTGCTTTTATCTGCTTTTATATTTTATTGCATTGTTAATCTTTAATCAGGAAAACAGTTCTGAGAACACCTCTTTGTGCACAGCTAGACAGGCACCATTGCTTGGAAGTTAATAGGATCACCAGAGAACGAGACTATTAAATCATTGTCCTAATAAATCAATGAGTGAGATACACAGCCCAAAGGAGTTCAAATTCTGCTTCCACGTGGATATGCAGCAAGTGCACATTAAACCTTGCAAAATCAGCAGTAAGGAGTTGGTTGGTAGGTTCAGAAGAGCAGAGGCTTCCCATGCTAAAGATTCCGAGGAACCTGAATCAAGCTTCTCGATTCAAAAATCGAAAGAAATCTAGAATGGGCTACAGCATTTAAGGGCATATTTAGAGACACATATATTAGTGTGACTTCACTGACGGCAGGTGGTTTACTCCTTGCTATTTATCGGCAGAGATACCTTAAATCTTAGAGTCCTTCTCCCTGCTACAGTGACAAATCATCGCCTAAAGACCGAAACCAGATAGCCCCATGCCTCTCCATCAGGAACAGGTAACAGAAATATGGTATAGCAGGCATAATTGTACATCTTTTATGCTCCTGTATGAATAAACAAAGTTAGCCTTATAGTCCTCCTCTTCATAATTTTTTTAAAAAGCAAGATGAGGAAGTGCCTAGAAAGCAAATGAGAATAGATAAAATGACTTGTGTTTTGTGAATAATGATCATTACTCTGTTCAGAGCTGCCTCTACAAACTTACAGTCTCTTGATCTGTCATTCATACCCTTCTTTTATTCTGTCTTAAACAGTAAGATCTCCTGGGCAGAGCGCATTTACGCTTTCACCCAAAATAACAAGGTACTGCCTTAGTGCTATTGCAACACAAATACCTGAATTGTACAAGGTTAACAAGCGGGTTACTTGTTTTATTTTATTTGCAGAATGCAAGTTGGTTGCTATTAATTTGTACGTATTAGTTTAAGCTCATGTATAAGAGGTTTCTCTTTAAGTAAACAGTATTCATATGCATATGAATCATCCTGAATCAGTAAATTTGGAGACAGGTACAGATGGTCAGTCAACAGAAGCATGTACAGCAGAGTCAGAATTCTGTCTTCGTAAAAGCATAAGAAAAAAGTATCATCTCCAGGGTCCAGCTGAACCCTTGACCTCTTTACCAAGTGTTGTTTGTAGCAATAATCATACTTGTGGCACTTGTCTGGGAACCATTTTCACTGACAAAACAAAAATGCTTTTACATTGAAAAAAATCCCATTGTGGTCCACCCATGTTGCCTTATTCCTGTTAGAAATGTGCTAAGCATAAGTGTATAGTATGTAGGATTTCACCTGGCCTGTTAACACTTACATCAGGATTTTCCAGTAAACATGGGATCTGTTATAGAGGTAATTGGTTTTTTGTAATGTTGATTTTCCTATGGCAGTCAGGTTCAAGATCCAAAAGGTACGTAGTGCTTGACATAGGCACATTTGCCTTCTGACCTTTCGATGTAGCCTGGCTTTTATTTCTGCACAGTCAGCTTCTCTGTCCTGTTGTTGCTTTCAGTGTTACAAAATGCTTGAAATATTCATCAAAGCTATTTTCCTGGGAAAAATATAGAACAAATCTCACTTGAAACAGAAAACATGGTTCAGCCCAAGTTGGTGCTTTTGTGTTGCTATCAAAGGAGAAAACAGGTTATAGTAAATGTTTTTCATTTCAAATAAGAACATACTATTTGCTTTACAATAATCTAGAGAGGACCCAGCAGGGACTATCTATGGCACAGATATAAAGATGAGAGGAGATAATGATCTTGTCTAATTAGGTTTTAAACTCCTCCGTCTGGGAACTATCTACCAAACTAGGAAGAATGGACAAGAACAGAGAGAAATTGGCATTATCACCAGCCAACTCCCTTCCCATGGGGACGATAAAGGCTTGGCAATGTAGAGTTACGTGTCCAAAGTCAAATGGGAAATCCATAGCAGAGGAATAAACAGAACCTAAACCTTCCGAGTCTGCACCCACGCTTACTGGTTAGAGCCATCCTTCTTTAAAGAAGTCAGCCCATGAAAGACATATAGAACTGCATCCAGTGGGTCAGACTGCGTGTGGTGAGGGATAAAAGTGACAAGAGAGACAAAAGCTAAATGGAAGTATTTACATAAATGAGAAGAAACACATTGCCAGTCAGGTAGACAGAGCTGTGTAACCCTGAAATGACAACTGACAATAGAGTGCTGCTAGCAAGTGAAGGACCGCAGAGAAATAATGAATAGCATGCAAAAGGAAGGAGCAAGAGGAGACAGGGTTCTCTCATCGTAGAAAAAAATAAACCAGTTTAAATTTTAAAAGGTGTTGCCATGTAATTTCTTAAGGCCTGAGGAGGTGAACTCTCTGTAAAAGGGCACAGGTAGCAGGACCCTAGTTATCAGCAGGAAGCCAGAAGACTGCTCTTGAACAAGAGGTTGAAACATCTCCTGCTGCTTAACCTGCGTGCAAGGATTTGTCATTCACCTCTTCCACAGGTAGGAAGCAGGGAGCCCTTGACAGCTGCAAACACACACCTCTGTAGTAAACAGATTTCGCTCCAGCAAGGGTTACCATTTTTATTTGCAAAGCTGAATCTCGGTGCCATCTGGGCTTTGTATGACTGAGCAGAGCAGATGCTACATAGGTGAAGGGAAACACACAGCCTTATGCTGACTGTTTTCCACTCTGTTTAGTACAGTTTGTCCCCTTCTCTCCTGGCTGTGGTTCTGCTGTGCATCCAGCCAAAAAAATGCAGTAAACATGCAAAAATCACAGTCATGTTCTTATCAACCTTGTGCTGGCTAAGGTAAAGTCAGTTGAAGTCTTGGTGGGCCCAAACTCTCCATGTGCCTATTAGACCTTCTACAGTAGATGAGAAGAGCTCCTGAGCTCACACTTGACAGGGTTACACATACCCGGCCACTGGTCAGATACCAGTGGCTACAGAGCCCGTTATTCGCATTCACACTGATCCCTGATATGGGTTTTACGAAAGAGAGGCCAGTGTTCCTACGGGGAAGAGTCCCCAGATTAGAGTCACGGTGCAAGAAATAGCTCCAAAAGAGTGACTACTTATCAGGGTTAAGATTATATGAATCAATTCCATCTCCAGAGCTAATGAGCTGGTGAGAGAGAGTGATGAACAGTGAATAACATGCAGCTTAGAGCCACTAATTGAGCAACCACCATTAACGGGGAGCCTCTTGCTGCTCTGCATGTGAGGTGCCATCTCCCACCTGAGATTCAGGTATGAAATCAGAGTCCAAACTAAGTGTCTTGTTTTGCTGAGAAGGGTCACCAGCGTGGCAGGAGGGAATTAAACCTCCAGTATCCTTCACAGGCGATGTGTGGATGTGCCACAGTACCACTGTAGCCAAGACTGCATGTTCCCGTCTGCTGAGATTTACTTCCATTTGTTTTGAGAATTTTTAGCTTGTCGTCAAGATGAAAGTGCTGGACAGGCTAATGAAAGTGCAGTCTAATCCTGATAAATCCGGGTATTTTTCTCCCCTTTCTCATTCCTCTGCCATCAGAACAAGCCACTTGAAGACAGGCAAAAAAGTTACGTCACCTTAGTGATCCACAAATGTTATATCTTACAATCTGCCCAGGACAAATACTGTATCATTTAGGGTTGGAGAGAGGGAGGTAAGAAGGAAAGCACTGTGCTCCCTTTTGCTGCTACCTGTTCTGCCTGGTCCCAGAGGCTCAGTCTCATGGTTCACGCGGCACACGAGGAGAGGAGTGTGCAGCACGTGTGGCCAGAGCCCCCAGACCTCCTGCAGCTGGGTCAGTGCCGAAGAACTGCCTATAAGAAAAGGGGCTGTGAGGCGGAAATATCACACAGGGCTGTGCAGGGTCCGGAATAAACACTTGGCTCAGTCACAGGCTCTTTTGCAACTGCAAGCAATTTGCACGGTTCACATTTTCTTCTGGAAATTGAGGGAGCAGTCCCTGCCCTGGTCTCTGTGAGCTGTACGCTTGCAAGGGTTGCCCTTGGATCTGGGCTCATGAGGCATCCAGTCCAGCAGCAATTGCAGTATGCTCAGTATCAGCTGAGTGCAACTTCACAGCAAAAATAACAATCAAGAAGCAATGTTCTTCCGTTAGTAGAATAACTCAGAGAATCTTTAAAAAAAAGCTACAATTTCATAACAAAAAACCCAAGTGACAAACTCTTTGGAGGTGACAATATGTAGGATAATTAGCAATGGGAGGGGAGTAGAATTTCTGAGTATTATTATATGTCATTAACAACTTTCAGATCTCATTGAGGGTGCTTTGTCGCACCTCGGTTTGTAGTAATGAGTTAAGCTTTCTTATGACACTTCTTCTGAGCATCTAAGAACCTTTACATTTATTGCATTGAGTTCCAGTAAGTCAGTAAAAGTCAAAGTGCTCAAAACCTCTATTTTGAACAGCCTGAATTGTGTCCATCAAAGCAAACAGCCTGAAAACACTCCTTTCAACGCACTTGTTGAACACTATCATCTCAAAATGTCAGATTTACACTCATTTAAATAATTTGACAGCTTCCAAGAAGACACCTGATGAGCATCACATTCAAGCGTCAAGAAGCACAGAGAAAAAGTGCCAAAAAAAGTTCAATCCAAAGAAATTGTATCAGCTATTAGATGAGTATTAGAATACAGTTACTACTAAAAAAGATTTCTCATTTAAATGGAAAATAAACTTGACATGCAAGACAATTTTTTTTAAAAAAAGACCTTACATTGCCCCCATACACTACCTCCCGTGTTTCTCACTAATGAGATCTCCCAGCTCACTGAACCCGGAAGGCAGACACATACATGGCAGACAGCAGTCCACACTGGTGTTGGGTGAACACCTCAAGACCACTGTAACTGAACCATTGGAGATGCTACTTCTGGTGGGGTTTTTTTTTGTGGGAGCCACCTGGAATTATGAGAATTCAGTATCTTCAGAATAAACCTTTAATGCCTTCTGTTAGGTATCCAAAAGCTGAATCTCTAAATGAGAAGATTCTTGAAAAAATTCTTGGCCCTGATTTGCATATGCTCCAGTTATTTCATTGCACCAAATACTATGCGTGTTTTATATATGGGCTTGAGGCATACTGTGTGTTTGTGATATGCTTTGAGATCCTCTGATGGGAGGTGTTACCTAAATACAAGTAATTTGATGCTTAAGTGTCTAGAATTCCCAGTGGACATCTGCACTCAAGCCCTGCTGCCATCACAAATGAAAAACATTTGGAATCCTTAATGTGATTTTTAATGGACATATGTTCATAACACAGTGCCACCAATTTGGCATATTTAGTGTCTTCTCAAGAGAAGCCCACAGTTTGTATAGCAAGATTGTGGGAGGTTAGGATTGCAGTGTGAGAAAATTTGCACAACACCTGCCTGACTATAATTTAATTGGCAGAAACTAATGCTCCGGGTTTGGGGATTTTTTCCTCCACTCAAAACTGAAGAGACACTAGGACTAATCCTGCTGTCTTACACTGTCAATTTTAAGCTTTCATTCTGACTTTACTGGTGCTGCAATATGATCATTTTCTGGTCCACTCTCTTTTTCCTGACAACTGAAGCATTGCTGGTTTACTCTCAGTTGTTACTTCTATGTATAATGACTTATCTGGCCAGCAGGAAGGACTCAGTATTTTTGTACTTCACTGAAAAAGGGGTCTGCTTAGTGTTACTGAAGATTATGCCCCATTTTATTTTTAATGAAGTACTTAATGATGTTTGAAAAGGAAAACAGTTGGCCGAAATATTTCTGATCAGCTCCACTGACAACACGGTGTGTGGACTCCAAAGGCAAACACCACTGCTGTCATTATTAAACTGTCTTTGATTTTACCTTTGCTTTCGGCAGAGCCCCATCTGGAGCAGTCTTTAGCACCTCTTATCCCACCAGATTTTTGTTTTCCTTTTCAGGAATGTTTGGCCTTGCAGTGCATCAAGGACAGCCCCTCTTACTTCACTATTTTCTTCCCTTCGCATTTACAAAACATAATAAAAAGCTTTGCAGGACAGATAGAGGATACAGTCCCAGGGGAAGCGTTCCTGCAGTGTGAAATTCAGCTCCGTGGTATTTTAGACTTGCAGGGCAGGAAGGCGAGCTGCAATCCTGATCTGTGCTGCTCTGCCAGACTTGGCTGTTCAGGGCTTGCAAATCACTGCTGGCTGCCTCGGTGAAAGCCTTGCTGGAAATATCTCATTGACTGCACGAACCTGAGCGGCTGGTGGGTTATGAACATCCTTTATGTAGGATACCCACCTCAATTTTGTTGCTTTAAAGAACTCCCTGAAACTTAGCTGGGATTCCTGGATTTCCTGTTCTGCAAACTACTGTTGACGATATTTTACATGCATGGTGGAAGCCCCGTCAATACAAAAAGTGACAGGTTGGCATGAAAGCATCACCTCATCCGGGCCCCAGATGCTTTGCTGGGACTGGGTGTAAGCAGAGTGAGATGAAATGGCAGCAGGGTTATTTCTACAGTTGTATTTGTCTGAAATACTTCAGTCTTCACACTTCTTCACAGACTGCATGGACAAATGGATGTGAAGATCAGCCTTTCCTTATGGGCATGATGGTCTAAAATGGAGTAGGGGAAGGTAAAGAGCTGAAAGACAGACAGGCAGGAACATTTAGAGGCAAGACCTCAAATGTCTGAGGCCACACTGTCACCCTCAGAATTATAAGAGTAGTAGTGGCTGTTGGTATCATATGCTGCCTCAACAGATACAGATATGTAGCCGTGTCTGTATACGTACATATGCATACAGTGCACTTCACACATATAACAAAGTGTGCAGCCACATTTCTGAGCAGTTCTGTGCCTTTTGACTACTAATTTAAAGATGGGTTAATATTTTATGAACCCCAGAGGACCCCCAGTAAAATAAAACATAACATTTGAAGGAGGGGATTAATTACCAAAACAGTTGCTGATCTGCCTCTTCAGAGCTTGTAGCAATAGAAAATAATTGTTTGCAAGAGCCTAAAGCAAGCCATAAGCAAAAACTTTCTGTCCTGCACTGAAGGAAACCCAACATTTAGCTTTACATTGCTTGGTTTTTTCAGAATTGCATGGACAAATATAAGATCTCCAGGCAGGCGTATGTAGTGGTTATTCAGGCCTGCCAGTGCTCACTGTTGAACTTTATCCCCGGATCAGGCAATGTTCCCAAGGTGAGTAAACACACCTTGGACGAGCCTCCACTTCACAGCCAACTAGCAAGCATCTGCCTACCAAATGTGCCAACTGCACTTTGCCTGGACGGCCCCTGTGTTCCCGGTTCCAGATACTCTTTGTACTCAACCTTTCCCACACACCGAGAAGTTACGACGCTTTTGGTTTCAAAGCCAAATTCGATCAAAGTTTGGTTAAATGGCTAAATTTTGTAACTGCTTCAAAACAGCAAACCCAGGGGCTAAGAATCACCGCTTTCAGCATTCATTAATCAAACCTGTTAAATGATTACCTTGTCAGGGCTGCTTTGTTGACAACTCTGCGTGATGACAATGTCAGTGGCACTGTCCCAAGACACATCCAGTGGTGACGTAAAGGACAAGCCTCCTCACCTCACCTAGTGGGATGGACACTACCATGAAGAATATTTAAGGAAGAAGGATGCTTCCTTGGAAAGCAGTGATCGCAAGAGTACTCCAAAGCAAGTGAAACGGGATCAACTGAAAGGGACAGCAGAATCCTCTCTGACATCCAACTCAATCTTATAAAGACAGTAAGTAGAATGGCCTCTAGTTTTTCCAGCTTGAAATTACGAGTGATCCAAGTTCTCTATATTGATTTTAAAGCAGAAGTACATGATCAAGTCTATTACAAGTTCTACTTTTGTGTTACGCGTTGTTAGGAAGGCTTATTGACACTGGTTAGAATATCATAGTATGCTAACACACCCAATATATTTGATTTTAGATTGTGATCAGTATTTCAAAGCCGTCAGCAAGATCCACTACAGGTTCAATAATGCCCCCGCAGTTGAAAGCAGAGGTAAACGTCCTGCCCAAGGTTGTCCAGGGGGATTTGCAGAGCCTGCCTCCAGAAGCAAGGGATTTCATTGAAAGTAATGCCAAGTTGTGCCAGCCTGAGAGCATTCATATCTGTGATGGCTCAGAAGAAGAAAACAAAAAAATTCTGGACATCATGGTAGAACAAGGCATGATCAAGAAGCTGAGCAAGTATGAGAACTGGTGAGTACCCTGAAGGAAGTCAAGTATCAACTCAGAACTGCACTATGCATTTTCTGTCCTGTTTACTTTTAAAACTGCTTATAACCCTTCAATATTTGCTTTCCATGAACATTTTGGCACCGTAGGTTACATAGGTGAAATACTCAGGAGGAGCAAACTTTTTCCTCTAAAAATTAACATAAAGCCCATTATTCAATTGGACTATCAACTGTGCATTGTCTCTATTGATTAGTTACATCAGGGAACTGAAATAATGTCATGAGACTTGTGTAACTCATCATTAGCAATGGCTAAATATTATTTAGCAAATATATCTTTTGAAGAATTCTACTATTTTAGTCAATTAGTTTATTCATCAAATACTTTTTTGTGGCATTCAAATAGCTCTGTGGGTGTTCAAATATTATTCAGTACAGGCATTATTCATACCGCGCCGATGAGCTTTGACTGTAATGTATTCAGCAAATACTTTTTTCCAATATTTCATCATCTCTCCCAACTAACCCAACATGAAAGGAGAATATTAACAGCAAGTACATACTCAGGAATTACGTGCCGACCAAGAGATCTTCATGGAAGAAATCTGCAGAGACTTTTGAATAGCTAAGTGCAGGAATTTGGCAATCTGTTTGCAGACTATTTGGGAGAGAAAAGGGCAAGATTCACCAGATAAATTATTCATTGTTAATTATATGCTTAGCTGTAGTGATGATGGTTATGACAGCCCAACTAGAACATTTTTATACTCGTGGAAAATTTCTGTGCACAGAGGTGAAAATGTAAAACAATCCTCTCTATTGTAAATAGATGGCAAAAATTCTTTAGAGGGGAAAAAGAATCCCCTTTAATAGACTCCTTCAGTTTTTATGACCATGCTTATACTCGGTATTTCTTTTGTGATGCCTCTAACTTAAAGGACTATGCCAATCCACTAAGCTGGATTCTGATCCCACAGGCACTTATACCAACACTTAAAGTGCTTGCTTGGCATCCAGTTTGCTTGAGGCATCATTTTGTGGTCCCCATGCAAAACAAATTCATGCTGATGAGAATGAGAATTAAACGAGATTAACTTTTCCCTGGAAGTTAGCAACACAGAATAAGACTGAGATAAGAGGCAAAGGAGTATTAACATGTAACCAGAATTTCCTAGGCCATATAATTTCTAATTGGTACTGGAAAGTCTTGAAGCAATTAGTATGAGAGAATGTATCTGACTGATTTTTGAGATTGTCTGTTATACTGGCTCTGTCACTGTAGTTTTGGCCTTACAAAGCATTGTACCCTTTTGTGCTAAACCAGTCCCACAGAAGGGTAAAAAGTGCTATATTGATAATTAAAGTCTAATTTCCTGATTTTTGGTGAAATGCAGCTGGTTGGCTCTCACTGATCCAAGAGATGTGGCAAGAATTGAGAGCAAAACTGTCATCATCACTCAAGAACAGAGAGATACCACTCCGATCCCTAAAACTGGAACTAGCCAGCTGGGTCGCTGGATGTCTGAAGAAGATTTTGAGAAAGCCTTCAATACCAGGTTCCCAGGCTGCATGCAAGGTAGGCAAGAAAAGGGCGGTTGACATTGAACTTCTAGGATTACAGAGACACTGCTACTACTAGTTACTGTAATATTTAAAGAAAGAGTTTAGCTGAAGGTTTAGGTTTATACCCCTGATATATTTGTTGGTTTCATCTGGATCTTCACCATAGATCCAAATGCCTGTGCAAGGGTAGTCCTCAGCCTCTTTCCAGCATTCTTCTCTTCATAAAGGGGGGCAAAGTAAGGTAGGAAAATTTGGGTGATTTTTTTCAGGAAGCCACACAGCAACTAAGCAGCAGATAGGATGTGAGGTAAGAACGGAGGACCCCATCCACAGGAATAATTTCAGGTTCAGTGATTTATGCCAACAGAGAACTTGGCCTCCACCCACCTTTACTACTGGCTAGACAATTTGTCTGAACAGCTGCTTTCAGCATTTAAGATAAAATTTCTTGCTACACAATTAGACAAACAAAGCTACAGCTCTTTAAACATCATCAGAAACACCCACAAGACAAACAGCTTTTAAAGGAGTGAAAAACAACCTCATGTTAATAAAGAGTATTTCAAAAGTTCCTTGTTTTGCTCTTTGCCACATCTTGCTACTCCCTGTTTTCCAGGACGTACAATGTATGTCATCCCCTTCAGCATGGGGCCTATTGGGTCTCCCTTGTCCAAGATTGGGATTGAGCTGACAGATTCACCATATGTAGTGGCCAGCATGAGGATCATGACACGGATGGGAACAGCTGCTTTGAAAGCCCTGAGCAACGGGGAGTTTGTAAAATGCCTTCACTCGGTTGGATGTCCTCTACCGCTAAAAGGTAAGAGACATTAAAAAAGCCTGTTTCGCCCTTGGAAATTCCCAGGGGCATGTTTTAGAGCTGACTGCGTGTTCTCAGCACATGGGAGACACTCACCATAAAAGACCGTGGTGGTTTGTGCAACAGCACTAGGTTTAGAACTCAATTAAAGGTGTTAAAGCCCAATGAGAGTTTCATGGAAAGGAGATTATTCTCTTTAGTACTTACCAGGGGGTTTCCTTTAAAGCATCTGGTATGGGTCGCTGTCAGAGGCTCGATGCTGATGAAACAACAGTGTGATCCAGCATGGAAATTACTGCATTCATGACTACAACATTCTGTTCTGCAGAACCATTAATCAACAACTGGCCGTGCAACCCAGAGTTAACGCTGATTGCCCATCTCCCAGATCGCAGAGAGATCATTTCATTTGGCAGTGGTTACGGAGGAAACTCCTTACTGGGGAAAAAATGCTTTGCTCTCAGAATTGCCAGCAGAATCGCCAAAGAGGAGGGCTGGCTAGCTGAGCACATGCTGGTAAGAGCTATTAAATCATGTGTGTTTGAACAGCCATTAAACCCTAAATTAGCTCAACATAAATACATCACATCTTGCTGTCAATGAAATCAGTCTCATATGGATAGTGCTGTAACATTAGATATGAATTTATCACATGGCAGGCTTATGAGAAATAGGAAAATGCTTGCAAGGTTAAGTACCGAACATTTTAAAATAGTACCTGTAAAATCAGAAACCAAGAAAGATTTGGAACTTCTGACAGTGGCTAGTTGTAGGCAGACCCATGTACTTGAGCAGAGCCTAAACATCATCACTGGGCATCCACATTGCCCGTACAAGTCTAGTAGCAAAAGATAAATGCAAGTTTTGAAAATTGTCTTTCACATTATAAAGAGGTCTACGCGCTCAAAAATCTGCAAATATTAGATTTTCTAAATGAGTTCTGCTTTGTAGTCTTCCTGCCTTTACTTTCTGCTGTCATTTAAACATTCTACTACCATGGAATACCACTGAAAAAAATAATTTCAAAGTGCATAAGAGAACAGTCTCAGAGAAAATATCTATGGACTCTGAGAAGTGCAGAAGTATCCATACATGAAGTGCTTTCACTTCACTTCAGTCATACAGCCAAAAGAATATTGCCTGGTTTTCTTCTGTCTCAGCTGAGAAACACAGCTGTATACAGTCTGCGTATCTTTAATCAGCAAAATAAAAAGAAATGTTTGAATTATATACATACCTGACATTTTAAAAAAAAATAGAAGAACTCCTTAGAGATATTCTAAGGGTAAGAAGAGTAGACTTTTTGATTAATAAAGTACAGTCTGAGTTATTTGTCAACTATACTACGTGGTGCTTCTTCTGTAGGAACAAATTTGCATAATTAAATATTTTATCATTACCACTTGCTGGGAGACAATCTTCAAAATGAAAAGTGCAAGAAAAAAGGCCATGTTTAACAGTTGCATTAATTTTTCAATAGATCCTGGGCATTACCAATCCAGAAGGTGAAAAGAAGTATTTTGCTGCCGCATTCCCTAGTGCATGTGGAAAAACTAACTTGGCCATGATGAACCCAAGCCTGCCAGGATGGAAAATTGAGTGTGTGGGTGATGATATTGCCTGGATGAAATTTGATGAACAAGGTATGGAACTGAAATTGGATTGTTTTACAGTCCAGTACGGTTTGCTTTTAGGTACAGCAAGACATGCTACAAAATTCTGGATAGAATTAAACCAGCTTAATTTACTTATATTTTGTCATTTAACTTCCAGGCAACTTAAGGGCAATCAATCCAGAAAATGGCTTTTTCGGTGTCGCCCCTGGAACCTCAGTCAAAACAAACCCCAATGCTATTAAAACCATATTCAAGAACACCATCTTTACCAATGTGGCAGAAACCAGTGATGGAGGTGTCTATTGGGAAGGCATTGATGAGCCATTACCACCAGGAGTAACGCTGACTTCATGGAAGAACAAGGATTGGACCCCAGATAACGGTAACCTGGCCCACTCCACAGTCTCTCTTGGCTTTCTCTGCTGAATTGAAGTTAATTCTGCCATTATGACCTTTTCATTGTATTCTGTACAGGGGAACCTTGTGCTCATCCCAACTCACGATTCTGCACTCCAGCCAGCCAGTGCCCCATCATGGACCCTGCATGGGAATCACCCGAAGGCGTGCCCATTGAAGGGATAATATTTGGAGGCCGCAGACCTGCTGGTAAGAGAAGCAGCAGCCACATATCAAGGCTGAAGTGCTGACCACGGCAAGGTTGAAACACAACTGGGCATAGACACAAGTTTTGCTTTCACAGCTGCAAAAGCAAGGAAGTAACCACGTTAGACTAACTTCTCCGTGTTAGCTTTTGACACACACACTTACAGCCGCTGATATTTAAGTGTCTGAATTGTTAGATGTTAACACAAAACAGGTAATAATAAAGGGCTGGAGAGAGATCAGGACCCACTAACCTGGGTAATACATAGACACATAGCAAATTGCTGTGCTTGTCTCAATTTGCTTGCAGTTTAACTAGTTCAGATAGGAAATGGTTAGAGAAATGAACCAGTTGTAGACAGTTTACAGAAAAGGAAGTAAAATTAATTGATCTGTTAAAAGTCACCTAAAGTTAGAAAAGAAATAGAAGTAATGCTAGGTCTGAGTCTAATTTCATGACCACAGGACCAGATTCTATTTCCAGTAAAATCTGCTGGGGATTCTGAGGTCCCAGATATCTCCCACTGAGCAACTAAACATGGATGTGTTCAGTAATCAGTAGCCAGTTTTGAAAACATTCATATAAACTTCTTTGCTGTAAGAGGGCAGGAAATGAACTGATTTTTAAAAAAAACAGGAAAAATTAGAATACATTACACAGTAACATGCATTTGGCAGTATCTCAGGTAGCAAAACCTTTTACAAAAATATTTCTGGACCTCTAATTACTGAAGTGATTTTGTTCTTTACAGGTGTGCCTCTCGTGTATGAGGCCTTTAACTGGCAGCATGGAGTATTTATAGGAGCAGCTATGAGATCTGAAGCAACAGCAGCTGCTGAGCACAAAGGTAAATCAAAATTTAATCTGCCTACCTGTATTAAAAGCAATCCTCTCTGGACTGCCTGCTCTGTCCTCCTCCCCTGCTCTTTCGCATTTCAGCTTGAGGCAATTAGCAATTGGCTTGGCAGCTAATTTTGCAACCTGTGCATTTTCACAATAGAAAATATTTGTACTGGAATTAAAAGCCAAATTCTCTGTAAAAGTCAAATTAAGCAAAATAATCCCCTAGGTGGCAAGCATACAGAACAGAGTGCAGGCATGGGGTTGCCAGAAGCCTTGATGTGGAGTTCTTGTTACAGTCTGGGATAAATAAACTTAAATTTTCTCTTCTGCAAGAGCTCAACATAAATACATGAACAATGAAAGCCAGCTCTTGAGGATCTGCATTTAGGCCGCTTGACGTGAGATTTAAGAAATTAATTTCCACTGATTATAAAAATTAATTTAATTTGTCCTTTTTTTGTATATCACAGATAATGCTTGTATTGTGTCTTAAAGCTCTTTGGTTCAGATGCAGAAGGGTGGTTGAGGGACCATGGGTACTAAATCCTGGGAGGGTCTGAATCTTTGTGCTTTAGAATAAATGTGCTATTTATTACCTTACATTCTTCATTTGTGTTTTGAACAGGCAAAATCATTATGCACGATCCATTTGCCATGAGACCTTTCTTTGGCTACAACTTTGGCAAATACTTGGCCCACTGGCTCAGCATGGCACATCGTCCAGCTGCAAAACTACCAAGGATCTTTCATGTTAACTGGTTCCGGAAAGACAGCCAAGGGAAATTCCTGTGGCCTGGCTATGGAGAGAATTCCCGTGTGCTGGAGTGGATGTTCAACAGAATTGAAGGGAAAGCCTCTGCCAAGCCAACTGCCATAGGTTACGTCCCTGCTGACACTGCTTTGAATCTGAAGGGTTTAGAAGATGTCAACTTGACCGAACTGTTTGATATCTCTAAAGAGTTCTGGGAAAAGGAGGTAGAAGAAATCAAACAATACTTTGAAGTGCAAGTTAATGCTGACCTTCCCTATGAAATAGAAAGAGAAATGCTTGCCTTAGAGATGAGGATAAAACAGTTGTAGCTGATCAAACCCACAATTATTTATCAATCCACACATACTAAGACAGGACAAACACATTTTACCAAATCACCACTGGAAGCATAACAGCACACTGGTGGGCAGGGAGTTATAATGAAAAGTAGGTCTTAGTTTAGTTAGAATATAGGTAGGGGCATTCTAGAAGTAACTCCAGACCTAATGATTTATAACTACATCAGTTGTTGTGAATAGGTGAGCAGCTGTGGGAATGTATGTGCACGTGGTCTTCAAAACCCTGATCTGTCACTTACACACACGTATAGCCATGATGCGTGTAAATTACTTGCCTAGTTCCCCATATACAATCCAAACCAATCCAGCCTTCAAGGTGTAGCACATTGTTTCTATCAGACAAACCACTGGTGTCTCAGACTCTACAGGAAAGAAGAAAGAAACTTAGATGTTGTATATATCTATTACCTAAACATATTTCATGGCTTAAAGATTTTTTAGAAAAATGAAGTTGTAACTTTCATCAGAGTGAAAGATGGCTTTGTATTACTAATGCGTATTTAAGATATTGCTATTATATATGCCTCATGTTCCTGTGATTTCCAGATGTTTTGAATGGCTTGTTCTTTAAACTGTTGAAATAAATGTTTATACAAAATATGACCTCATTTCCAGTATTCTCACTGTTTATAAGCTACATGCATATAAATTAGACCTCCTGTCAATATCACAGCACAGAGAGAAATTCACATGTACAAGTTAGATGTTGACTAGCATGGATCTGCTACTCCTAAGCCAACTAGTGTAAGCCACATACTGTCTTTGCAACTTTTATTCAAGCCAAAGGAATGATCCAGAAATTATGATACCAGCTGCAAGCAGTCATCAGCTAGTGACGTGCTCTCCATAACTGGGCATTGTTAATTACTTCAGGCATTTATAAAATAAACTACCCTCTAGGAAAGCCCCATATTAGGACCTTGCTCATTTGCTAAAGTCATAGGATTTTTCTCTGTTCCACAGTACCTTGGCTTTTGCAAGAATAACTAGTGGAGCTGTTGAAGTAAAGACAGTTTGGGAAGAGTTTTCCAGATTTGTTGAGATGCCTAAAGCCTTAGAGCTCAATGAAAATAGGGGTAGGAGCCTGTGTTGGCTTCCTGGTAGGTCCAAGATACTAAAACCATCCCAATGTTCTCCCAATTAAAGGTGCCCTTTACATGCTTCCCACGTCCCTGGCAGGTATCCTGCTTTTTCACTTTGAATGCTTGATCTCCCAAAATATATTGCAAATATTTGCTTAGCAAAAAGAAAATAACTTACGTTGTGTAATAAACCTTTTTATAGACACTGCTTCCTTGCAAAACAAACAGTACCAGGGCTGGTCAACAGATGCCCTTCGAAGTTTGCTAGGAGAGGTCACATAGCCTGAAAAACCTCTAACTACCGCCTGACTCCATGTTGAGGACTTAACACAAACATTATCAATTCTGAAGCGAATCATACAGCATAAGTCAATAGATGGATCACACAAAAAACAGACAATAGAAAGCTGCGATGAAAGCGGAGGAGAGCAGTGCAGCCTCTGTAGAGATGATCGTTGGTTGACCTGCTTGCTTGGTCAAAAACCACATGGATGCAGGTCTCCTATAGGGTCATCTTCAGCCTGTGTACTCTTGAGTGGGCTCCAAATTAAAAGACAAATGAAGGTGGAAGACAGTAAATAAGTCAGAGGAAGTGAGCCAAGAGAGATTAGGATATGCACTCGGCAGATTCAAGGGCTACTATTACGTGTAGAAAATAAAGTTGTTTATAAAGTAATCCTATAAATAGTTGCTGAAAGGCTCGGGCCATTCCCAAATTGATATGACAGTATTGGACCTAGTATTTGGATAAGTCTAAGGAAGAACAAGGACATGTAAGAAAATCTGTCATGCTAATATCAGAGAGTTATGGCCAGTTACAGTCTCAGAGTTTCTTATAGGTCTCATGGGAGGATCCCAGTCCCGAGCGGTGCAAACGTGTTCCAAGCACATTTTGAAATGCTGCCCGGGAGATGTACAGAAGCTCGGGGCTTTCCAAAGCGCTCTGAGCAGCTTCAGTATGCTGTTCTGCCTTCTCAAACACCACCAGGCTCGATATTTGGAATATTACAAAAGAAACGACTCGTACTTCATGCCAGAGGAATCTGTGCCAAAAGTCTGAGCCCAGCAGGCATATGGACATGGGAGAACTGAGTGACGCTTGTCCCATAAAACGCTGCTTAATGAGGAGGTAGGTACCATCACTGTGGTCCAACACAACTGTGATCTTGTAGCACACACCCAGCTAGCAAGATTGGTATTATAAGGTGCTAACTGCCTTGAGAACATCATACCCCTGTCCAAACCACTGGATTTCGTGTTCTGACTAAACCCTCGCTTTCTCCTCCTCGCCCCAAGAGGTTGGCAGACTTTCCTTCCCTTGACCGCTGCTGCCCTCGGGATTCTCCTCTGGATATTCCTTCCATATAACATGACACAACTCGTGGAAAGTGGCTATCACAAGCACTTCTGGCAAAAATATTTAAACCATTTGCGGTTCTCCCCGCTCCACACATTTTAACCACATGCACCTTTTCAAACACTGCTCAGAGACTGATGGGCATGCAAATCATTCCAGAAANGAGAACAAGAAAATAACTTTTTGTGTGAGTCATTCAACAGCTCCTTTGTATGTAAATATATCCGCAACCCATCAGCATCTATGGGGAGTACAATTTACATTTTGAATGATCAAAATGTTTAGTATTGGCAGAGAAAATGTTTTAAAAGAGAGAAGGCGGCGGTTTAAAATTTAGAAACTTAGTCAACCGTGCCAGATTATGATCTCAACTTCTCTCCCTCCAACAAATACTATGCTCCATAAACACAAAATGAGTTAGAACAAAATGCTTTTAAATTGAAATTTGGAAGTTCCCCTGATTTTCAAAAGAAAGAGCGGAAGGCAACAAATGCAATAAATTTCAACAAATTAGTGGAGAAATATAAAACTTGGTCTATTAAATGTGATTCAGAGAAGGGAAGCACAGGAAAGACTAACACATGAAGCGCACGGAGCCATAACATTTGCAGCAGCTGTGTTATGAAATGCACTTGGTATTCTGGGAAGCGAGAAACAAAATACTTTGTTAAAACACTTGTGGATGTACCGGTGGCTGAAAAGACGAGAGACAAAATCAAAATCACAGTTTAACCATTAATGCTATTGAGGATACAGTCTCTGGTACCTTGTTGATGCCGTGATTCACTGAGCAAGACAACACAGTGATGGATGCACCACAACCAGGGGAGGCTGCACTTGACTCCCCTGAAGTTAGTGCAGTCCCTTTAAATGACCTTTATCTACTCAGGCAAAAAGTCTGGCTTCAGTGCCAAGTACTCCTATTAGCACAGATAAATCCATAGCGCTCAGCCCCAGACCTTGGTCCAGTCTTTGCACAGGTTGAGAAGTCTCCAAGCCTGATGCCATCCTTTAGACTTATTTCTAATGTTTCAAGGTCAAATTTTGACTGTGTTTTGTCTTGTTCCTTCAAATCCCTTTCTCAGATGTCAGTCTCACTAGTAATTAGCTTGAGTATATAAGATATCCACACACCTGTATTCTGTCAACATGGTGAAGGTTAAACCAAATAATAAATAAATAAAACTGAAAAGCAACATCCAGCTTGCTGCAGAACTCTTATTGCAAAAAAGTGAAACCCAGCTTCAAATCTCTCACAGTTCTGTGATGATAGGGCTATTTTCAGGGAAAGAAGTAAAATTCAGAGAAATAGCATTTGTGCTCTGGGAATTACTGTTTTCCAGAAACCTTGGCTACCATAGTAACACGATTTATTCCATACTTGCTGCAGTATAGTCAATTAGCTCCCTAACTGAAAGACAATTATTGTAACTAGAGATGTACCTGGCCGGAAGACCACTGAAATGCCGCTTATGAATGGCAAAGCGGAGCGCTCTAGATTCCAAATTAGCAATCATTATTGTTGATCACGGAGGACAATTCTGGCAGTGGTTTAACCTCAGCGATACAAAAGGGCACATTTGTCAAATGGGTGCTGGCAAACCCCAGTCGCTGAGATTCCAAAACACGTCCTGCCACATCTGTGGATCTGTATGCAAAACAGCTAGGTGGAAAAAAAGAGAAAGAAAAAACCAAATTGCTATTGTATGCCTTTACTGCATTCTGCAGCCATCACAGATATAACTTTTGGCTGCAAAACTTTAACAGAGAAGGAGTTTGTGAGCAAATTGAGGAAACCCAGATATATTAATATGCAAAATTCAGGCTGTATCTGATCCTTGCAAACACAAACATCATTATGGTGCCTTTGTAATAAGAGGCCATGCAGAACACCTCTGAACTGTCCCTGCCCAGCGCGAAGGGCTTTATGCTGCCTTCATTACCACCAGTGACATTGGTCACCTCGGAATTCATTTTGCTCCTCCTTACACTGGTTTCATTGGACTTGCCGTGGCTTTTCTCCAGCGTAAGTCTGACCAGATGCAGGTGCTGAGATTATCTGACTTCAGCTTTCATTCAAGGCGATAAACTGCTAGCAGAACTTTTTCTAACACACATCCCAGAAATGTTCTTTGTGTCTTCTTTGGAAATGTCAGATACTGGCCATTGGAAAAGAGAAAACATCTGTTTTAATCCTCCCAAAGGAACATATCAAAGTTTCTGTGCTGTTTCTATGCAGCCTCAAGGCCTTTTATTCAGCTAAAAAAATCCCTTTGTAAAACTGCTGCGTGGTTGGTTTGGGGTTTTTTGTTGTTGTTGTTGTTGATTTTTTTAAACCAAGCTACTAGTTTTTGTTCTTTTTCTTGTAAAGCATCACGCCATTTCCCAGGTTGAGATGGCCAAGGAATGGTCCTTCCCAGAAATTTGCTCCCGATAAACGACTGTTCTCCAGAACAAACTAAGCTCATCCTCCATGGAAAATAGTTTCTAGGCTCACAGTTAATAGATCTTACCCCTGCTTTGTATAGGGGTATATTTGTATATTTGGGGGCTTTAAAAAAACCTAATAGTCTGAACTCTCCCCCCTCCTCATCTCGTCAGTGAAATCCTAGGAAGGCCCTGTCACCATGGTGGAGGCTGGCACAGCAACAGCATGTGCGTACAAATGCCGTCTCAGCTATGAATGTGAAGAGCACAACAAAACCTCGTTTTACCCACCGGAAACCGTCACTATATTTATCTGTGTCTTCCTGAACAGATGAGAAACTTCCCATGGTGTTCTGGAGCTCCAGATCCTGAGAGCAGCTATGAATAGCAACTTTAAATTTAACCAAGGTTGGAAAGAGAGTGAAACCTAAATGCTACAAGATGATGCCAGTTCAGCTGGCTCAGAAGCCAACTGAGCCTTGCTTGGAAGTGGCATGAAGATAAATTCCAGCCCACAGGGTGAACAGCGTTGCCATCAGTATCCAGTAACGCTGCAAAAGTGGTATGACTTTGCATGACTTGCGCACCACTAAGCCTGGAGCAGTACAAGTCTCCCAGGAGTTATTCCTGCTGGCAGAAGCAGCAGGGTGGTGAGACCCAAGTGAACCTTCTGGAGGTGACAGTGCATTGTACTGACTCTCACTGAGCAATTTGACTCCTGCATTCCTTTTCCTATAGCTCGTTCAAGTATGACCAGGCTAAGGTGAGCGTGCTTGAACTTTTGTTCCACCTCAGTCACTGGATTGCCTTAATGCTGAATAGCAAGTTCATGAAGAGCCACATGGCAGTGACAGTGGAGGTGGACGGCAGAGCTCCCACTGGCTTCGGCGGTGACAAGAAGAATCTGTGGGTTCTTTGCTGAGGTTTGTTTTTGTACATTTTGTCTGGTTTTGCCTTTCAGTTTGGGATACTACCAACAGTTACTTGAAGCTCCAGAGGTAGCCAGTAGAAAAAAAAAAAAAAAGATGCTATAAATTTAACTAGGACAGCAGTTGGGAAAGGGAGGGGGAGGCTGTTTGAGAACTGTGGGTTGACTGGTGGTCTTAGAGTATAAAAACAATATCCTTCTGACACTAGTAAGTAGAAGCAGGCTTCGGATTCCCTGGAGTTTTCTTGGTCTTTATTGTATAAAGACAGAAATCTGGCTCTATTTCATCATAGTTATCTACACTCGGGCACCCCTCCACCCTTGAAGGAGATTAGTAGTGATAATGTATCTGGTACCTGCCCCAGCAATAACACATCTATGTGCAGAAGATTACAAGAAATTGTTTGGACTTCTGCCCAGTCCTAGAAGTCCCACCAACCATTTCCAAAAGTCCCATCAGTTTTTATGGCTTGTCTCTCAAGAAGACTGCTGAAACCTACATGAAGGAGAGACTTTAAAAAGATTTTTGCAGACATTTATTTCTGGCCAAATTATGATTGCTTGGAGGAAAAAGAAGCCACCATACAAATCTTGTTAGAGACTTCAGCAGGAACTCACAAACCCATGCAGAACTGAGATAAGCTAAAAAAAGCAATAGCATCCAGGAAGGAAAGTCAGACCAGCCAGCCAAATGCAACTCTAATTCCAACCCGTGACAGACCCCTGGGGCAGCTCCAAAGCCACTTAGCACAAGCGTGGAGCTAGGCCAGGAAGAGACACTGGCACCAGAAGAGCAGCTCTAGCAAGTCCAGACTGCAAGTTGGTGATTTGCTGAGGGGGGCAGACGCGGACAGGCTGGTTACCCCCAGTACCACGAACGCACAGCTCCCCACCTCCGAAACCCTCCAAGTCAGATAGCTCCAGGGACACCACGATCCCTGAGCTCCCTGTACAGCAAAGCGTGCGCCGTGTGCGTGCATAGGAAAACCCAGTAACAGCACATCTGTTAACCACACAAAAACACGCTGGCAACGCTCAGTGCAGCTTGGCAGGGGAACCTGTATCAACTGTCTGCAGTCCAAGGTCTAAAGGGCAATCTGCCTTCAGAGACGCCTGCAACTTCAAGGAATTCTGTCCTGGAGTGAAATCGGTGCCTCTGCAGCACACAGCCTGCACCGGGCCCCTGACATGTGCCAAGCGAGCGCTGTACCCGCTTTGTGCTACACAGGAGGTGAATTTCCCAGGAGAGCTAGGGGGAAAAAAGCACACAGAGCATCTCGGGAGGCTAAAGGCTAATCCCTGTGCCTCTCAGACCCCTCCAACAGACCTCACCAGAGGGACTGCTCTACCAGCACAGGCAGAGTACATGGGACCAGCACAGGATTACCAGGTGCTGGGAATAAGTACTACAGCAGGGACTGGAAAATACCTTTTTTTTTTTTTTTTTTTTTCCAGGGATACAGTCTATAGAGCTGCCAGGAAGGTGACTGTACTGATTATTCTTGTGCAGGACTGTGGGACTGCTGACAACTCTCTGGCTTGGGGGTCCCCAAGCAGCACTGTTCAGTGCTGTAGGAGGAAGGTAAAGGAGGGGGACCAGATACTTGGGGACCGGAGGGTTTCTAGCAATGACAGCTGGAAAACTCCCCGCAGGCTATGTCACACTGCTGCGGTATCTCCAAACAAGCAGCTCTCTCCCATGTAGCTATACCCTTAGAAAGCAGAAGCTGGAAGCTGCTTCTGTTCCAGTTGCTGGAGAGCAGCTCCCAACCTCCTGGTCCAGGTGAACACGTTTGCTGGATGCTGTCCCTGCTGCAGACACAGCGGGAAGGCCAGGGAGGGCATCTGTTCCCAAGACATTTATGATGGTGCTGGATTTTTTGAACCATGAATTTGAACAGAAACCATGTTGCACATTAAATGTCACTGCTAGGCAGAAGGAAAGTCATGAATCTTTAGCAATCTTCCCAACATCATGATTTTCAAGCAGAAAATGAATATACATTTTAAGAAACACTACAGCTGTGACTGCCTCAGTGAAGCCATTAACAAATGCAGTGTAACACGCCCAAGTACAGTCAGCCCTGTCTGGGGGCTGCTGGGTCTTTCTCCCATCCTTCTTCTCTCCCCGTCGCTCTGCTTATTGTTTGCTTCATTGCTAATCCCACCTAATTTAAAAATAGGAAATTGATTTCTTATGTATCCATTACAAACCAAATCATTTCTTTATTACAGCAAGTATCATATTTCATAAGCAAGTCATGGAAAATTAAAACCATGCCTGTTGCTTTGATGAAATAATGGAGAGAAACGCTGGAGGGGAAGGCACAGACAGCTGGGGGCTGTCATGCAACCAGTGGTGCAAGTTAACTCTTTGCAGGCACCCAAGGCTCCTGCAGCTGCCAGTTTTCCTCCCCCAAACTTCTGGTTATAGTGCGAAGTACTCCCTTATCACTAAACCTCAAAAGCATCAAAGAGGAGGAATGCAACCCCTCTGAACAAAGTAGGTCAAATATTTTGGTGGTTGAAGATTATGTTGTTAACAGGTTTGCAGCCTGCCCGTGTGCAGAACCAGATACCTCTCAATATTGACATTACCGAAATTAGGTGCCTGACAGTTGCTGTTGTACGGTGTACACAACACAGGAACCCACAATACCAGCCACACCTTAGCCCAGAAGTCCTTGTAGCATAAATATTTCCAGGCCTTGGGCATATTAGACCATCGTGCTTTGCTACCAGGTAGGGAGATTTAGACTGAAGGGGACCCACGTTTCTCTGGGGAGAGATTCAGTGCACATTGCACACGGGTTATGTCAGTACAGCAGGCACCCCAGCCAGATCAACAACTAGTTAGCAGTGTGCTGTGACTCAGGGCAGATTATAAATTGAAACAAAATCCATTGTGTGCATTACTGAGGGTTTATGGACTGCTCTGTGAACCTCCCTGTGGAGCAGACAGGACATGGGTCCTCTGAAAAGTAATCCAGATAAGTACTACACCTCGCAGGACATTGCAACATCCAACCCAAAGTTCATCGACTTCTTCATTAACATGCTGATCTCTAGGAATTAGAGCCAAACAAAACCTCTTCAATTTCCCTATCAGAAGCAAAAGGATCAGTGAATTATCACTGTGCAGAATGGTTTTTCACAATGTATTATCTATAGATGTATCCATACAAAAATACCGTGTCTGAGGACAAAGAATAAGCAAAGCTATTGCAACGGACCACAAGCAGACAGACTCCACAAGAGTGAAGGGTAGCAGAAGAGATCGTTTCAGAGCAGTAATTCATCTCTAGTCTGTTCATCTCTCTGAGCACACCTTTTTGAGCAAGAAACTATTTGCCTTCGCTTCTTTGGGATAAGGGTCTCCCATTTTTTAAAAAGAGCCTGTGTTACAGTGTCTTGGAAATCTGTGTCACTCAGTCTGCCATGGCTCAGGGACTTCTTTCTGGAAGTTAGGCCCAGAGAGATTATCATACTAAAGCAATTCTTACACCAGCTAAGAGGACTGCAAACACAGCCACCTTACCTAATCCTTCCCCTGCTCTGGGAGGAGGCCAGCCAGCAAGCAGCAGGCATTTGCCAGTTTGCTGCAAAGAGCTTCCTAACAAGTGAGCCAAAGAAAGTCCTCTTAAAACTCTTTATGGTCCTTTTGCGCTGATGATTCTCAGAACTGGAAAACAAGTTTTGTAACTCAGTGGGAGCGAAGGAAATGGGCTCCTTCCAGGAACATCCTGCATCATTTCTCCTGCCCCCACCTCCAAAGGGCTTGTCTAAAGCTGTGTCGCTGGGAAATACCGTGCTCCTTTCTGCTAGTTTCTCTATTGGCTGCTACTATGCTGAACCAACTTGTTTATGCAATAAAGATCCCAAGAAACTGTAAACTACTACAAGTTACCACCAAGCAGCTCCAAGATCAGCTAAAATGGCCAAAGGTCTCTCAGCCTCTGTAAAGTTCTCCTACGTAAGATGCATTTCAGTTCCCTGTTACAGGAGATGCTTTACGCTGCTTTCTGGTCTGCCATGTTGCTCCCTCATCCGACTTTACCAGAAACTCAGTCCTGTGTAGTTTCTATTAGCATTTTAATGATTATCAAATATGTTATAGACTTATTTTCAAGAAGTTTCTTCTTTGGAAAATATCCTCCAGGAGTCCTAACAAGTATTTGTTTTGATGATACATTTTATAAGACAGTCACCAAAAAATTTCAGAAATACAGAAACATTCATTTGCACTTGCACAACAAAGCCGACTCACCACGCTAATATTTTAATGGAACCACTGGATGTTTTCATTAGCTGCATTTGCCACTATGACAGCAACAATAACTCCCAGACAGAAGTCGAGACAAGACATAGTAATTAGGTCAAACCTTCGGGATAGATCTGTCATCACAAAACATAAATGTAAGTTACTCTCCCACTGCCCAAGCTCTGTGAGCCGTGCTATTGCACTGGGTTGTCTAAGCAGGATAAAGAAGTGGAAGAAGTGAGGGTTATTCTGCCTTTTGCTGTTCTTCACAATTACACCGTGTTTAATTGATCCTGATTAATTGTTTAAGGTAAATGGAGCTTTCCTGACCTAATGGCAACATGTAAACTGATTAACTTTACAAAGCCAGCAAAATGATCTGCACAGTGGGATCAGCTCTGGTAATGCATCATTTAGGCCAAGTGATCCTGTGTCACTGCTGCCGAACGCAAGACAGCGATCGTGAAGGTGTGATGCGGGTCCCCTCAGGGTGAGGCTTAGACTCACCCGGTCCCTTAGCACCGGTGGGAAGGGAGGAGGAGGAGAAACTGTCCTGTGCTATGGTAGCTTGTGGTACCTCCTGGGACTGCATCCATGTGGGCTTGGGGGAAGGAAGGAAAAGGAGAAGGTAACGACCTGCGGGGTGGGACGAGGGCTGGGAGCACGTGGGGAGCTTGGGGGAGACAGCAGAGCAGTGACGAGGAACAAAGCACCTTTGAAGGCAGGTTTGAGCAGCCCGGAGGGACCAGGCTGCAGTTTGGCTGGTGGAGCCAAATGCTGCTGCTAGCACAGCCCAACCCCAAGAAGCAAATGCAAACTGGCCCTTTGTCCAGCTCTGTTTTGGCAGTCCTGTCACAGTCTCCCATCTGTAACATTGCTGGGGGTTACAGGGCAAAAAAGTTTATTTTCTGCAGATAATGGCTATCTTTGCTAGAAATCAAAACCTAGATAAAAGCTTTCCAAGAGATTCTGCCTAGATTCAGGTCTGAGCTTTGCTTTTCAGCCCCGATAGGGCACCGCTGCTCCCATTGCAATGCGGTAAAATTGGTTCCTGGAGTAACTTATGCGCATTGGAAGAAAGTGATTTGTTTAGGTATCTACAGTATTCCCCGTCTCTTCTGGCCAATCACTAAGGCAGGTACACAGATAAATGAGAAGAAAACACCCGTCACCGCTCTGGCTTCAGCGGAGAAGAAGATAAGGCTGATAAGGCAGTAAGTGAAATTCTCCTCCAGGCTCCCACGCAAATACGGACTTGGGCAAAGGCTGCTCAGCTACAACAGAAATGCTGCTGTGGTTGTTTGAAATAACAGCACCCCCAGGGACAACCAGGACAATAATCTCCCGTCCCCATGAAAAGCTCCTTGTCCAGAGAACTTATGGTCAAAACAGGCGAGACAGAGCAGCTGGGAGGAAAGAGAAGCATCCAGTCTCCTCCTTGGAGGCACAGGGACGGGTGGGAGACCCAGCAGGAGGTGGATCTTTAGACATGAGCCAAGGCCACCACCCCGGGGAAGCAGCCTCCCCCCAGGCTGGTTCTGTATAAGGGTGAGGATGCTGTTAGCTTACAAAATACAGAGGCGAGAGAGATGTGGGCACCAGTAGCCAGCTTACAGGCCAGCACCACCAGCGAGGTCCCCATCACCACAAGTTGGAAGGAGACAACACCCCATCAACACTGTCCTGTGCTGCTGCCACCAGCCAGGAGGAAAAGTACAGAAGACAGGAGCATCCCCAATCCGCAGGATGGGCTAACCACCATCAGCCGTGCTCAGAAACCCAAAATCCTTCAGTCAGTGAGAACTTTCTTAATGACCTGGCCATGCCACCAGAGGCTTTGGAACCATCTCCCTCCTTTTTAAACAGACATTCATCAAGTCTCATGAGCCATATTACAAAAAAATGACAGAGGCTTTCTGCCAAATTGCTGAGACTTCAGGGGTTTTTCCCCCGTTTATTTTACATCCCAACAATTCCTTCCCTGTATTTATTTCTACTCGGTTTTCTACCTCTGGGACCAGAGCAAGCCATCGAACCTGGATTAAACATGCCACAAAAGAATTCAAGCCTTAACATGGCCAAAATATTGGTTTCCAATGAAACAAAACAAAAGGCTAGGATGAAGTAACAGCTTGTGTAGCCACGTAAATAGATGTTGCCAAGGGAGACTAAAGAGAGATAAGACTCCACCACCCCTCTGGAGCTCACAGAGGAAGCGTTCAGATCCAAACCCCATTTCCCAGCAGCGTTCACCACTCCGGCTTCAGCTGAAATGGGGGATAGGTTCCATTTAAAAGATAAACGTTTTAAAAAGGGACAGAAAAATTCGGGCTTCCCAGCTGGGCACCAGGAAGGCATTTCCTCTCAGGGCAGGTTTCATTTCCGAGCCGTAGGACATCTGCAGTCTCCTGCCCATGAGGAAGGGGCTGAGCAGACCTCAGGACTGACCCAGCAGCAAGAACAAGAGCATGCGGTGTTTGTTTTTATTGAAAAATATGTATTTCTTTGCATGATAATCTTCACTGGCAACCCCCAGACCTACTAGGCTGCCTCACTCCAACTACTCCAAAGGTGGAAACCAGGCAGAAGGGGCTGGCAAGGCTGGAAGAACTGAGCCTCAAGTCCTGCAATGCTGGGGATGTGCTGAGGGGCCATGGGCTGCATCTGGGGAGGTTCAGGTTGAACATCAGGAAAGCTTCTCCTGGAGGGTTGGTGCAATGCAGTGAGGCTGCCCGAGAGGCCAAGGAGTCTCTGTCCTTGGAGGTTTCCAAGCCAAGACACAGCTGACCCAAACTAGCCCTGGCAACATTTCAGGGACCAAACTCAAGCCCTCCCAAGGTCCCTCTCACTCAACACTTCCATGAACACAAAGGGAATCAGTGCAAAAGATCGACCACAAAAATACAACCAGCAGGTACAGGAAATAAGTGGATTTATCCCTGTGTGTTAATTAACACTGAACTTGATAAATCCTAACTACACATTTGTTTTAATTAAGAGAAGGGGGCACTTGGCAGCTCCCCCATTGGCTCCTCTATCACAGGGACACCCACGCTGGGCAAAAACACTCAGGAATGCAGCTCCAGCTCACCCGCTGGCGTAACGTGTTTGTTCTCCGACGTGTTGGATTCCGGCTTGCAGCCGGCTGTATGGCTGTACTTTGGTCCAGGAACATTTCACCTGAATGCATGAACCCCGCACTACAGCCATGAGGGTAAACACTGTAGTTTCAGAGGGCAACGCACACGCCGCTTTAAGTAAACCAATGGATATATCAACTTTATTTATATTCAGCCTTTTCAGCAAATTACCAAGGCAGGCTGTGCCAGTTTTGTAGAAATCACAGGGATCGTGCTGGCCTGGGGGGCTTCGCTTTCCAAGGAGGGGGCTGGCAGAGCCATTGTGGGGAAGCTGGAGCCCCAAAGCATTGCAGCAGCCCAGCTTCATGGGCTCCCAGTCCCACAGAAGCAAAACCAGTTGATTTTTGTGGTGGTCTGGGTTTGGAGGGAGCAGGGGAGAAAGGAAGAGGCAGGGCTGCCGGGTGGCCCAGGCTGTGGTTAGCAGGGGCAGGCAGCCCAGGCTGTAAGCACTGTTTGGTTCCTGGGAAGAAAGAAATCTAACCAGAGCCTGCAAGTGTGTATTAGTCTATATGCTTAAGACACATTGGGAAATAATTCCTACCCCAATGCAGCCCTCCCCAGCGCTGTTGCCTATGGGTGGAGGGGTAGTACAGACCTTGGGGAGGGCAGCCCCAAAGAAGACCTGACAGAACTACCTGCACACCGCTGCCACGGGTGTGTTTGGTGGTGCAGAAGATTATGCAAGGTTTCAGGAAGGCTGCAAGGAGACATGTGCCTCTGGCAGAAACCAAAAGCAGCCCCTGCTTCAGGCCAGCACTTCAGGGCTGGGATCAGGACAGTGAGGTTAACGCACCGGCTGCCTCGCCAGCTGGTTCACATCCCCCAGTTACCCCACGCTGCATCGCCCACATGATGCCTCCTTCTCTGCCCAAACCAGCTCCCTTGTCCTAAGAAAATGAGCCCTTGAGGGCCAGGCTGCTCCCTCCTACACAGGAACCCCACTAACACCAGCCATGGGGTGGGCTTGACACAGACTCCATCCTGCACAAAGCAGCACAAAGTCCCTTCACATGAGGCTGGGTGCCCACCCAGCCGGGACAGGCTGTTGCACGACCAGAGGGCAGGCTGTCTTGGGTCACTTAATCTCGGCACTGCGTGAAAGAAAGCAGGATTTGGGGTTTCTGTAACTGGATGTTTTGTTTGTTTTAAAAGTACATCTTGTTTCAGAGAGTGTTTCAGGTAACCACTGAAGGGAAGTTCAACATTAATGGTGCAAAAAGTCCCCCAATGAATACACAAGCATGCACTGGTTTAGGAGGGAGCATGCTGCCAGGGCTTAGATTGCCCCCTCTCAGCTGAACTGCAGTCCCAGGCCACAAACACACTCAGCACAGACTGCATTAGCCTAAACCTCTTTCACAGGAGGCTAAAGTACCCCAGCACACATGCTGAGGACCAACGGGCCAGCTTCTGTGACTCAGCTAACATTACCACTAAGCTACAGTGCCTTGCCCATGCATTGGAGCCCTTCACTGCAATCAATGTTTAACCCCAGTAACCTAAAATGACCCATCAGAGAGGTGCTTCATGTCTGGATACCTGCCAAAGAGTTTAGAGCAAGCCTGAACAAACTTCACCTCCAGTGGCAAGGTGAAGCTGGCAGCATCTGCACTCATTCCAGCCAGGGATCTCCCCCTGCCGAGGCACCCTCCCAAGATAAAGCTGCTGTCCCAACTAGGACCAATAGCTTCAGTTTATCACATATTGTCTGATTGTTAATGTAATACGGTGCTTATCTCTTAATACACAAACAGAGAGAGCAGGGCAAAATAATCCCTGTCTCTCTACTCACCTCCTGTCTTAAAAGGACAAGGTAGCCAGAAGTCTCTGTGCACTAAAAATAAAAAAAAAAAAAAAATGAGGATACTCTGGACTACCACAAATTGTAACTACTCAAACAGGTCTGCAGGTCACAGCACTACTGGGGGAGTACTAGCTGTGTGTCTATTAGACTACTAATTCCCATTACAAAGCGGCTCTCATAACCACCCTCATTTGTCTCAATTGGGTAGTAAAGTAATTGCTGTGATATTGAAAGACAAGGGGCCTCTGATGCCCATTCAGCACTGCACCACCAGGATTCAGTTCTGGAGGTTACTGTGCTGAACATGCTCCTGGTCCTTTCACAGCAGCCAGACCAAGTCTGACTTCTAAATGGCAGTCGTGCAAATGCCCACCCCGATCAGCAGCACTGGGGAAGTGTTTAGACAGCTCACGTACAAATTCTGTGTGTGCACATATTTAACAAAAAGGCCTTTCTGTTCCTGCAGACATCTTTTCCAGTGGAGGTGTGAGCTGGTTTCCACAGGAAGCTTTTCCAGCAGAAACATCCAAGAGGAAGTATCTTGGCTGCCCCTTTTGCAAACTGGGGCAGAGAGGAACCACTGCCACCCTGCATCACAGGGGACAGGTTGGCTTGGGGATGGCCCAAACCACCCTGCCAGGTCAGAGCCCCCAGGCAAGCACCAGGAGAAGATGCACAGCCCAGCAAAGGATGGGACTCCTGTACATGCGCTGGAGCACAGCGCCCAGAGTGCAGGACAGGAGGCAGCCGCAGAGATCTGGCAACATCAGAGGAAAGCATCAGCTGAGCAAGGCTTCAGCCCTACAGCTCATCATCACCATCACCCTACTGCAGGACTCACCCAGAGCCTCCCCAACCCCTGGGCAGAGCCAGCCCCCAACACTTGCCTTCACACAGCCATGCACTCCCCTCTTCCACCACACCCAGGAAAGGGCCTTTCTGCTGCTTGCCCGGCAGCACCTCCAAGCAGGGCTTCTGGTCTTCTGCTCCTTCTTGCAGGGTCTCCCCACACTCCAGGTGCCCCTCATCAGTGCTAACGGGACTGCCGTTAACCCCCTCCGGCCCCGGCTCTGCTCTGCTCATCCTGGCTGCTGGGGAAGTGAGGAAGCAACAGGTTATCCTGGCATTAACGGGGCTGGAGAGGGGAAGCAGGGAGGCAGCCCTTCCCTTGGAGATCCAGCGTGTCAGAAAAGGGGGATAGTCAGCGGGTACGAACGGCCACGGGACACGCCACCATGTACTCCCAAATTCTGCTCGGATCATTTCAAACATCCTTATTCTTACCCAGCCTGGCCATGGGTGTCCCCATACTTGTTCCCCACCCTCCTCTCATCCCTTGCTGCGGAAAATCATGCTGAGATATCCCATGCAGCCGAGAGCCGAGCACCTTTCCCTAGGACAGCCCGCAAAGAGGCTCCTTCGCTCGCCATCTCGTGGTGGCAGCAGGCAGCCTGCCACGTCCCACGTCCCACGTCCCCTCGCCAAGGGCCCAGAGCACGCTGGGGACGGGGCAGGGTCTGGGGCAGCGCTGTGCCATGGGGAGCTGGGGACCTGGAGCACCTGTCTGCACTGGACGCCAGTCAGGTCCCCCTGGCTCATCCCGGAGCAAGCGTGACCCAGCCCCAGCAGTGTCAGCGGGTTTACATCTGTGTAAACGGGGCACAGATTTGGCCCCGCACCTGCAGGTCCTCTCTGCAGAGTTGCTCATGCTCAGGGTTCAGTCGTACCCTAGAAATTTCCCCCGACTTCGACAGGAGATGCACCAGGAGATTAAGACAATGGGGGCGATGGCGTGCCGGCCATGCAGAGATTTCATGCTCCCAGTCTTGTAACGCATTTTATAAGTTTGACTCTTCACACCCCCAGCACACCAGGTTTGGGGTGCTCACCCTCAGGGACCCCAAAACTGCTGTAGGTGTCACAGGTCAGGCGCCCTCACAAGTGCCCGCAATGGAAAGGAGCAAGCCACGAGAGCCCCTCCGTGACGGAGGGACTGCCAAGTGCCAAGGCAGCGGGTGGGCAGATTTGCACTGGCACAGCTTTGCAACCACCCAGCAGTGTGGTTGCAAAGCTCCAAAGGCAAAGCTCCTGCCTCAAACCCTTTTAGCACTTTTTTTCTGGGCTGCCGATGCAGGACCCAGTGTCGTCCCTTCAGCCTGCGCAGCCCCGGGGCTGGTGGCTGAGCTCCTACGAGCTCTGCCGTGGTGCCACCCTGCGCCAGGTTGCAGGGCCAGGCCCTGCACCACTGCTGTGCACACGCTCAAATTGCAGGCTTGGCCAAATGGTTTTCATTAAACCTACAAAGGGAAATTCACCCCAGAAAGAGCCGATGCCTGGAAGCTCTTCCAAGCCTGGATACCAAAGCCATGGCTTCTGCAACGTGCCCCCTCGGGCAGGGTCCTCCAGGACCTGCTGTGCAGCCTCAGCCCCTCCTCCAGCATCCCTCCCCCTTCCCGCCCCTGCAGCACTCCCAGTCCCTACCAGACATACCCTTTTTCTGGTTTTCCCCTCTAATTTGGGATGAATGGCACAAAAGGACCAATTTGGCTTCCCACCCCCTTCCCATCCTTCCTCCTCCCCTGTCTGGCAGGTCTGTGTTATTATTAAGACACTTGAGATTATGGTTGTCTGAAAGTCGAAGAATGACAGCAAAGAACCAGATGCTGTACACTGATAAATTACAAGGGCATTATGCAGAGGCAGCTGTACCATATAAAAGCCTAGTTTTTATACCACGCCATGATTTTCCATGTGGCATCGTATGGTTCCAGCATCTGGAATGACACCGTCAATGTCTCCCGTATATTTTGCTGAGCACTGTCATTATGATAATGAAGAAATTGCAGCAGACGTTAATTGCAGTTCCCGCTGGCTATTGCGAGAACTCAAAGGCATCGGAGTGGGCTGGCAGGGCCTCTCTCATCTCACGGAGGGTTTCTTCACTGTGCTGGCAGCAGACTAGAGTGGTCTGGATGGCTCCGGGTGGTGTGAGCAGCATCCCAGCCCGGCTCTCCCAGTGGCCGGCCCCAGTCAGGACTGGCCAGCACTGGTCTGGCACGCAGAGATGAAGTCGGCAGGTCTCTCTGTTCAGTTCCTGCTGCAGAAAATTGTAAATTCATTTCCCCCTCTTGGTTTTCTCATTAGTCTTAGCAGAGAGCGGCCACAGACTGCGTGCAGGAAGGAGGTCCTCATGTCCTCTCTTCGGTCCCCCTTCCCATCCTGGCCGGGCAGTGCCCAGCGGCGAGGCACCGTGGGGGAGCGGGACTGAGGCTCACGGCTCTTGGTTCGTGTCTGGACATGGCCCTGCAGCAGCTCGTCAGTTCAGAGCCTGGAAGGAAGGCAAAAAGGACTTTTTAAAGTTTATTCTCCATCTCTCTGTCATGCATTTAGGGATGTTAAGGCTCTGGGCTGGAGCTGCTGCAGCACAAGCTGCCCCAGGGCGGGCAGCACTGCAAGAAGGTATTCCCCGGTAGTGCAGACCTCCCGCTCCCACTGCAGCAGTGGGCTCGTGGTGGCAGCAGCTGGGTTGCTCATGGTAGGGAGGTGCGTCCCTTGCTTAGAAAACACAGCTGTAAGGTACACATGTATCTGGGGATCTACTGGCAGGACAAATCATCTTCATTTTGCTAATTAGGTCTGAATTTGGAAACATTCAAATTAGGTTCCTCTTGGACATAAATATCAAGGCAAACAAATGCAGTGGCGAGCGTTTGTCTTTTCTAACCCCCCTGCAGTCCAGGAAACTCCAGTCGCATGCAAAGCTACTCATTTCCAGACGTTGCTATAGGACGTACGGAAACAATATGCCCAGAGATGCTCATGACATAACAGGGGCTTCAACAGGCACCAGGAACATTTGCTGCTTTGCTGAGCAATTGCCTTTGTACCTGTGTAAATCCCTTTGCAGGACTGGCCTCGCCTGCTGGTGCTCACCAGGGGCCAGGAGACCTGCCTTGTCTTGGGCTCTGGTCTTCAGGCACCACGGTGATTACTCAAACCAAGTGGGATCTTAGTGCCATAACCGCACCACAGGTGACACCGGCAGCACGTTGAAGGACAGTTACCGGGAGGCCCAGGGAGCACAAGGGCAGGAAGATTTGAGCCTCTGGTTTGTCACCCTTCACTTGGCTCGCTGCATGCAGTAACTGGCAGAGCTATTCTACAGGTGGTCCAGCCCTGGGCATGGGGACACGGGAGACCGTGACAACCCCTCACACCCTGGGCTGATTCACAGCGATATCTGACAACCGTCTCTGGGTGATGGTTTCGGTATCACGCTGGGGGGGGGTCACAGGGAGGGTGGCACGCAAAGCCTCAGGAAGCCGCCGTGGGTATGTCCTTGCTCAGCGGCAGCCAGGTGAGGATGGGTAGAATTGCTGCCCTGTGAGTCACTCTGTGACAACCACTGTCGGACACGAAACCTTCCTGCTTTCGCTTGCTCTGCCACCCAGCGGAACAGGCGCTTGTGTCGGTGGCGTGGCTCACAGTGGGAAGTCGGGGCTCAGGGTTTATTGCACCGGTATCGCGGGCTCTGGTAACCACCTCCCGTTTGCTCTGGTGGACATCAAGGGCAAGTAAAGCATCGCACCCACCAAAAAGAGCTGCAGCAAGGCAGGGGGAGGAGGCAGCCCCCGCACCCCAGAGCTAGTGGGTCGGACCAGGACAGCCTCAAAGCCTTCCCCAGCACTCCACCAAAGTTTTTGTGAGTTTCCAAAGCCCATAAAAGCAGGTACCTCCACTTTCCCCTGCTTGACCCCTGCCAGACACACACGTTTCTTTCCAAACAGCTCTGTAAAGCCACAGGTGGGATTGATGCTCTGCCAGGGCATTGCTGATCTGACCAGCAGCAGCAAAGCCTGGGAAATCCTCACATGTTCCCTTCCAGCTCTCAGTTGAGAAGCAGGAGCTGTGGCAGCCATGTGTGCCTGGTGCTGTGCCTCCTGCCAGGGTCCTAGGGTGGCCCAGGGGTCCTCCGGCACCCCCAGGATGTCACCATCAACTGGGAGAGCTGGCCTTTCTGTCTCACGCAGCTGAAGAGCTGACTTGAGAAATGAGCTCATTCCCTTGCTCATCACTCACCGTGGCCCATGGCTTCATAAACCAATCCTTGGAGCAGCCCTGGGGCAGGAGGATCTTCATGCAGCACCCTCCACCTCACCTGCACCCAGGAAGACCTTTGCTTGGAGGCAACAGCCAGACACACCGATGCAGCATTAAACCTCTCCTCCAAGGGCAGTGCTGGCAGTCGTAACACTAACCTCTTTTTTTCCAATGGGCAGCGGAAAATATGATGAGTAAATGTATATAGCTGCAGCTTCAATGGAAAACTGCTTTGGGTGCCTGCACCGGGTCGGCGAGCTGTCCCACGAGATGCAGTGTGCCAGACTTTAGCATAAACAAGGAGGATGTGGAGTGACTCAAGCAGGTTGTAAAAAGGGGTGATTTTTTCCCCTGCAAGGGAATGTTTTAGCTGCCTGCCAGCCAGAGCGCATGGCTGCGGGTGCATGGGCAGATGGGGGTGGCAGGGAGGTGAGTCGGGGGGCTGGCAGCAGCACCTGCACCGCACAGCCGCTGTCTGCAGCATGGGAATCACCACCTCTGCCAGGGGCATGATGCCAGGCTCCTGATGGAGACCGTCCTGGTGCACAGTTTTCAGCAGGGAGGGGTTCCAGTCAGGGGTAGCCTGGAGAGCTGTTTCAGGGAGCACGAAATTAAAAGGGATTCAAGAGGTGCAGTGAGGTCAGGAAAAGGACGCAGGACTGCCATGCGCTAACGCTGCTGACGCTGCCATAAAATGAGAGGAGGGAAACCTCATGGAGCTCAAGCGAGCAGGGCACTTTGTTCACCAGACTCAAAAGCAGTTAATATTACACTGAAACAAAAAATAAAAGCATTTGTTAAGATCAAACAGCATTCATGCCAGCTATTGTCAAACCTCCAGCTACCAGGAAAGAAGAAAAGAAACAAGACGACCACCAGGCATTAAACCCATGGGCAGTCGGAGCAGGACAGGCGGGCACCCTCCCGCGGGGAAATGACGCTGACCCAGTGCTGCCGGGGAATTAGCTCACTGCTCAGGTATGGCTCAGCCACAAACCTTCCGCCGGCTGCTGCGGGCCAGGAGCCACAATTAGCAGCGATGCTCCAGCAGCTGCGTTGGGCGCGCCTCCGCGGGGTGGGACTCGGGACTCGCTAACGCAGGGTCTGACCACTCGGCCCTGCCACGCAGGGCCTTTGGCGGTGCCACGGGGTGGTCCTCGGTGACTGAGCACAGGTCCTGCCTCTGGGCTGGATACAGCCCCGTCCCAGGGAGAGTCTGCACAGAACTTTCTCTGAAATTTGGTTTTTTCCTCTTTGCTTTAGGTCACAACAGACTCTCACCAGAAACCCACCATTCGGCGGCACTGGCAGTGTTAGAAATGGGCAATACTATGGACGTTCATCTTTAAAATCTCCCCCACCCACATTAAAATAAATAAGGCAGCTCCTCACTCAGGTTTCCCTTTCCCCAGAGAGGAACCCTCGCCGGGAGAGGGGCAGCATCCCGCCCTTCAAGCACCCAGAGCAGGGGCTGTGGGGGTCACCCGTGGTCCCAGCGCTGCCTGCGTGGCTCTGCATGGTTGGGGAGCGCATAGGAGCCCCACGGCACTGCCTCCCGCGTTAGCCGTGGGCACACAGAGAGGTGCCGCGGGCAGCCCCGCGTGGGCTGGCACTGCTGGGTGTGGGGAGCTCGAGCTGTGCCAGGGGCCCTGCACGGGGACTCAGTGCCCGGCGGTGCCAGGAGCCGGCCCCATTGCCCATCATGTGGGGCAGGCACTTCCCACAGCCCCCAGTGGAGACCCTGCCATGGAAGCATTGGCACAGGCCCCTTCTCGTTCCTGGCAGATGTCTTCGGTGGAAAGAAAAGGCCTGGGGAATACAGGGGAGGTTTTCCTGCCGGCGGGGGGGGGGGGAAAAGGGGGGGGGTTTTCCCCCGGGGGGGGGGGGGGGGATGAAAAAAAGGAGAAAGAAGAAAGAGGGAGGCTGCCCATCTCAGCTCATTGCTGCCTGGCACCTGTGTCCCAGGGCAGGCGTCCAAGCGCGCCGAGAGCAGGCGCGGTGCCATCGCAGCAGATGGGCACGAAGGCAGGCAGCCCCGAGCCCGCAATCCTGCCGCAGCTCGGGGAGGGGGGCGGCTGTTTAGGGCAAATTTCCCAGCTGAGAATGTCAAAACAGCTGCCAGTCTGGAGTTTATACACCTATAATTAAGGGGGTATGTGATTTCTAATCCAGCTCAAACGGAGCTGGATTAATTGGCAAACCTAAAAATAGCATCTGTGACCATGTAAGGCAAGCTTTTTTGTGCGGTTTAAATTAGGAAAGTGGGCTCTGGCTGTTTGGAGTGAGCTGGGAGAGGCAGAGGCATCCTTCTGCCTCTAGACAGCCTGTGAGGGCCTGATCCTGCTGAGGGATGGGAGGAGCCCACAGTGTACCGTGCTATCCAAAGGTAACAGCCTGGAGCCAGCAGAAGGAGCCGGGGCAGGAAGGCAGCACCCTCACCCCTGAGAAGATGTGTCCCAGGGGAGTCGGAGACCGCTCCCGTCGGAGGTGACCCCTTGGCAGCCCCAGCTGGAGCTGCTCTGCTTCCCCTCCCCGCACACCAAAGACCCAGCTACTCATCATTTTACCCTATCGTGTTATTTATGAGTCCACAGCAACTTTGCCTGCCCTGTTTGCAATGCCCAGCAGCTTTACATGGTGGAAAGGGACTTTCTGAATTACTGGAGCCTCCCTGCCCCCCCCAGGAGACACCTCCACTTTCCCACACCGCTCCTGGCCGGCTTTGCACCAACACAGCCAACGGCAGAACCACCCCCACTGACTTGTGCTCTGTGATCCGCTCCCTTTCTCGAACGCTCATCTGCCCGAAACCAGACTGCAAGGTTAAATTGCTTTTAATTTTTGCTTAATTATCTGCAGTGGCACAAATAACTAACAGCATCGATTTGAACTTGGCACACAAAGGCAGGTTCCAAATGGCAAAGCATATTATGAGATCGAATTATTAAACGTAGCTAATGAGCAAGATAATGATGTGGTGCCAGGCTATAAAAGGTTAGACTTTAAAGTTGTCACAGTTCATGAGCAAGAAAGATTTAATCGCATTCTTAATCAAATATTTATATGATAATGTGTTTTAATCAAAATAATAGCAATTAATTTGGAAAGGAATATATTGTACACTTCCTGTTCTTGCTTTACAGACGTTTTTTGCTGTGGGGTTACAGAGCACGTACTTCCTTACTCAATAATAAATCCATCCCAGTTGTAAGGTATTCCAGCTGTCTGTGCCTGGAGACACGCTGGTGGGGCAACAAACTGCAGGAACAATTCAAGACCTGCAGGTGCCCTTCACCCTGCACAGAGCCTCACGCCCTCCTGGGTGCCATCACGGCGTCCGTGCTGGGTCCTGCTGCGTCCTGCCGTGGGGCTGGGCAGCCCCAGCTGTGCAAAGCACGGGGCAGCAGGACCCACGCTGGCACCCGCCGGTGAGCCAGGGCCCCTCGCTATGTCTTTGAAGCACTTACTATTCACAAATGATTTAGCTGCTACCTCTTTCCCTCTGAATCCTGCCAAATCTCATAACTCTCCTTGGCAGCTGATGCTATCGCAATGATTTCCAGCTGTGCAAGAAGCAGCTTAAAATGGCTGCTGTGCTGGAGCACCGATCATCTCCTCCTCCTCCTCTCCTGGGCAGGGAGGAAAGGGGACGCATGGCCAGCGCTCGCCCGCTCCCACCCCTTCTCCGAGGCCCTGCAGCCCCTCCTGCGCTGCTTGGCAGAGCTCAGGTCAGCAGCTGGGTGCTGAGCATCGAAATGCAGTGAGTTTTGCCCTGGACTTTTAGTCTGGTGTGTTAAAAATATAAAAATGGGCAGTTTAAAGAAGCAATGGCCCCCACCAACACCAGGGTTCAATTCCTGCAAAGCACAGAGGTGGCTGTCCTGTCCAACCCTGCTGAGATACCACGTGTGAATGCCGTGAAGGGAAGGGCTACAGAGGCTGAAGAGGTTGGACATGTCTAAACCTGCCAGTTTGAACTAAAAACTATATCTAAAACTTTGCCCAAAAACTCAAAATGAAACGTGTTTGAAATTTAAAAAAGCCTGGAGGGGCATTTCTAGTAGGCACCGCAACAGCCAGAACACCATGAGAAACCATCACCTCTTAAGGAGCGCATCAAAGTCCTTCCAACGCAATTAGCTGAGGGAAGCATCCATGCAATTCCGGTATTTCTTTTAACAGAGCCTCCAAACCGCCAGCGTTCACTAAATGTGGGGAAAGATCTTCAAAACACCATGCCAAGCCAAACAGAGCCTGCTGAAAGGGAGCATCACTCACCCAAAATCTCCGATAAGGATATTCCATTACTCTGCGCATAGCTCCAATGAACCTTTTGAAAAGGAGGAGTGAGACAAGGGCTGTCAGGACTGCAGTAACCTCCCAGCCGGCTCGTGCAGATGAACCGCCCGCACAAGCCTCGCCTGTCCTATGGTGCCCATAGGTAGGGACATGCGGAGCAGCCGGTGCAGGAGGCACTGCTGGAAGCTCAGGGACTTGCAAGGCAACCACAGCACCATTCGGTAATCACCCTTTGCAATAACGTGTCAGTCTTGGAGCCACACGGCTGCTGGGAATTAGATCAAAAACACGGTGACAGTGTCGAAATGCTGGCCCTGCCTCTGGCCCCTTGGCACATACCTCTGCCTATGCACAGCCCAATATTTTCTCTCCATTTAGCCTCTTGTGCTGGGTGGATGTATATGCACTTTTCGCTGTCTGACTTTTTAACACTTCATCAAAAAGCTGGATTTTTTTTTTTTTTTTTTTTTTTTAAGTTCTAAGTTTGCCGTTTCTGTTGGAGTGGAGATGAAAAGCTTTCAATGAACCACCTTTGATTGGAATCACTTCTGTTGCCTTCGGTTTGGCCAGATGTTTCCTAATTACTTATCTGTCACAACTTTTTTTTTTTTTTTTTTTTAAATGCACAGGCATTTCCTCTAAGTGTGAAATAGTGTAAGGTTCTTGTTTAGTGTCCTTGCCCCAGTGAAATAAGCCAGGCTAAGCTTCATCATCAAGGCTGGATTTTGTGCTTGAACATGCAACTTAACATCAAAAGCTTGATTTTTTTTATTATTCAGTGCAGCCTTTTCAAACCAACTTCAGCAGGAGCCAAATGGCACATCATAACTTGGGATTTAAAACTTTTATTTTTTAAGCTAGATCTGAGTCATGCAGCTTTCTTTCTCCTCAGCTCGAGATGGTTTTGTGTAATAACTCAGGGCCAGAATCTGCCACCATTACTCACGTCAGTGAAGGCTTACTTACATGAATAGACTTATTGAACTAGTGCTACTTGGGGTGAGTAATGGTTACAGAATCAGGTCTGATCCTTCTCCCATCAAAAAAATATTCCCGCTGATCTGAGTCAGTCGCTGGGTCCTGCAAGGATGTCCTGTCCCTGACTCATGCAGCAATTACTTTGGAGGTAGAAAGACAGAGGAGGAAACCTTGAAGACTTTAATTCCCCAAACTGACCACCGCTGGCGGTGCGAGCCCACCTGGCAGGGAGCAGTGATCTGATCTAACGAGGCAGATGTCATTACGTGTCAGTCATTTGAGACATTTGACATCGATTTGCTATTTGGCTGCTGTCAGAAATCTTTTACTTTAGGTAAGCGTCCCAAGGACCCCGACATTACTGCAAAAAGGAAGGGGAAAACCAGCAGAACTGAGCCCTGAATGACTCCGTGGGTGCTTTGTTCTCTTCCCTCTCCATTAAGAGAAAACAAAAATCCACTGCCTGTCGAAGTGTCCATGGATAATATACCAATACACCAGAAGGGGACTGAATTGACCAAAAATAAATCCATATAACAATTTTTCAATAGCTTTAGCTGTCTTCAAAGCAAAGTAGCATTCTTTAATAAAAGCAGGATCAGGCCAGTAAAGCTTTAAGAGTTTAAAGTTATTTGATAGCTAGTTATTTTTCTTCAAAAGAGACTAAGTAAACCTCTGCCTGTAGCCTTCATCACTCCACCAGAAATGCTTTGTCAGTCTCTTTGTGACAAATTAATTATCGCGATAGAAAATCTCAGTAGAAATTAATATTCAGAAAAAAATTTTTTTTAGGCTGTTGACTTCAGGGAATGCACTTCTGTTTCTAAAGCTGTGTGTTTTCCTCATTAGCTCTCTCCCTCCCCCAGTTCTTTTCAGAATCTTTCAGAAGTGATTAGAAATGGTTTTATTTTCAGCTCGCCTGGGGAATGGCATTAGCAGTGGAACAAACCAACGACGTTAGAGTCTTTCTGGCAACAAGAAATGGCCCATCAGCAAACTTTTCAGAGAAAACATCCTGAAATTACCGTATCAGTCCTGGCTACCTGATGCTAATATGCAGTAAGATGCTTGCATGGGGCTATCTCACAAAGCTTTAACACTGGAGGATTTTGTCCTCACAGCTCCAGGGAGACACAGGAGCAGAGCTCAGCAGCTCCATCCTCTAATGGATCCTGGCCTGACCCTGCAAACAGCAGAAGGAGCAGAGCTGGGGCAGACCACAGGTAGCTCTAACTTACCAGAAAGAGATGTGTGGCTCTTGCTCACTGCAAAGGCTCCAACAAAGCAGAGGACTGCTGTTTGTCTCTTGCTCTAGTTATTGTCTATAAATTGCAGATCTTTCTCATCTCGGGCAAAAGTAATTTCAAGGAGCACAAGTCCCATTTGTGAATCTCATTAAGGCTGACAAAAGGAGGAGGCCACCACTGCCTGTCACCTCCCGCACCTCCAAGTCATCCTCCTTACCTTCATCCCATGGTCACGCTGGTCCTGTCCCAACGCTTACACAGCTTAACCCTGGGTGAAGCACTGAAATATTGGCCTAAAAGTCCTAGAGTCTCTTCTTGACAGGTTGCTTTGGGCTGACAACAGGAATAAACACAAATAAAGCTTCTCCCGAGCTGCGACTGCATGACCCAGCTCAGGAAGCTCCCACAACGAGCCACATTCCTGGCTCTGCCACAGGAACCAGGCAGAGATCCTCCTCCCCATCTTCACCTCCCCCCCAACAACTCAATTAACAAGCTGCCTCATTAGCATCTTATACTTAATTAACAAGATGGATTAATAAGTAGCCTGGGCTGCTTAATTAATAATTAATTAATCCTTGGTTAATAAGGACATCGGGGACTAGTTCATAAGGGAATCATTTCAATAGACTGAGGTGAAATAAGGATCTAAGGAGAAGGTGTTAAATGTCTGCATGGAGCTGGTACTGGTCCCCACCTCGAGACCAGGCGGCCCTCCCTGAGTCCAGCTGTGGGGTGCCACCTCACCTTCGAAGCTCTTGCCAGCCTCCTCCGGCCCCAAATCCAGGTTGGAAATGTCTAAAATGCTCATTTGGTTCTCGCTTCCACTGGTGATGCTCTCCAGATCTACTGCTTGGTGGGTCCTCCCCAGGAGGAGCTGGGGCAGGCGTCTCAGCCCCGGCACCGCAGCAACGCAAAAGGGTGCTGTTACTTGAAATGAGCAATAAAAAAAAGTGATGAATAAATACAAAATACAATCTAAACCATCATTTCCCTGCCCTACATTATTTTCCAGGGAAGGACTGTGAATGCATTTTAGTAGTTGAAGTTTAAACCTGCTCTGGACCAACCAACCAAAATTTGCTGGGGCCGGGTAGGAGACCTCACCAAGCCCCTGCTCGTGGTTCTCGAGCACAAGGCAGGTGCAAGCGGTGATGAGGGTCCTGGTTCCAGGAGGAAACGCTGTTCCCTTGGGCTCAGGCAGTACTCAACTCAATCATACCCAACTCAATATGTTGCCCACAGTTTGACAACATACAACATTTGGCATTTTTCAGTAGGGAAGTATGAAGAATTATGTTGATGTTTCCTTCTCATTTTGATACAGTAAGTGTCTTGTTTCCATATTAATACTGATCTCAAGGTACACATACATATACACATTGCATAAAAAACACTCATATTATCATATAACATTTCAAATTTAGCTAAATAGAAGCAGTTGATTTTTCCTGATGGTATTGGTTTGAAATTTCCCATCCACAAACCATTTTGAAATCCCAAACAAAACAAAAATCAGAGTTATTTCCCCACACAACAGATGCAGTGCAACAATCTCTAGGAAAATGAATTTTTAGTTTATTGTTGCTTATGGTGACTTCTGTTCATGGCTGGTTTCAAAGACACTGAGTGTAGCAACAAAACACCTTTGCAGAGAGATAATTACCATTATTTTCAATTATAACGTTATCATTTCCAATCCAAGTATTTCAAGACTGGGAAATACAAACATTACTGTTATTGCCACATTGATAAATGATGTTGTTGGTTTATTCTGAGAACAACAATTAATGGTGCTCGGTTTTGTTCCAAAATTTGTTGGACAACCTGAAATAAAACACAACATAAATTTGTTACTAATAATCACAGCAAGGAGGGGGTTGGGGGGAAGGTATTTATTGACAAAACACTCTAGACACAGAACTTATAAGCAAAATTGAACTGGAAATTCAGCTTCCTGGTAGAAAGATGTGAGATGGTATTGCACTACTTCATATAGCGGAAATCAGTGCTCCTCATACCTCTTATTTCCCTCTTTTTGGTATCTAGTGTTTCTCTAGTGTCTCAGACTGCCATTTGCCCAAGCATCAGTAGGAAGGAGCTGAAAGCAAGTGCAACTTATCTGATGACAGAAGGAAGTTCTAGCTAATTTTGGATTCATTTTTCTGACATAAATCTGTATTCTCATAATGTCTCATCCCTATATAGAGCCAAAAATGCATGGTGTCTCAGACTTATCCCTGTTTTTCAAAGGGTGGAAAGGAGGAGCAGCTCAGTGGTTTTTCCATCTCCTTTCACCCCCTGCCCCCTTCCGTGTCACAGCACGGGCAGCTCAGACCCAGCTTACCCATTCCTGACCATAAAGGTTAAAGATAAATCCAGCAATAACCATTAGCACTGATAACTCAAGAAAAGCATCAGAAAATTGAAGAGTAGTCAGTGGTCTCTAACGTGAAGAGACCTGGGAGGGATCTTTTTGTTGGCTAATTGAAAGCATCAATAATCAAAAAGACAAAGTTCCTTTAAGTATTACCCAACATCTGATGTAACAAAAAAATAAATGTCAGAACAATACCTGCTGCCTGGTCATTAACTGACTGCTTTGTGTTTGATCAGAATTCAAGACTCTTTCTCTGCAGCTTGTATAACACAGATTGACATCCTTCTGCATTGTCTTTCCAACAAGCAGCCCCTAAAGCCTTCTGAGGTCTGTTTTGATGTAGAATCACAGGCAATTATTTTACCTGAGAAACAGCATGAAGGTTATTGACTTCCAGAGCTTGACAATACAGCATAGACCCTGTTCTAGCAGATACAGGTCACGGTGTAGTAGTGTTCTAGTGGCTTGAAACCATTCAGGGTTGACAACACTTTTTATAGATGGTAACTGAGTTATTATCCTTAATGAGCTTCATGTGACTGGATGTAGTGTGTGAATGTCTTCCATCACTTTCAAAATATATGAGAAAGAGACCCGTGAAGCTTCTTGCTCAAGGCTTCTAGCAGGCCAGTAGCAAAGCAGATGTGCAGCCTACCCAGCAGGACATTTCTAATGTAGGACTCCCCTCTGTTGGCTGTGGCTCTACAGAGCCCATAGGGTTCCTCCGCCTCTTCTGCAGATCCCCCAGGCCACTGTTAGGGCAAAACCTGTCAAGCACTGAATGTGATTTGTGCCTTAGCCAAGTTTCAGCTCCGTCATACACCAAGCAAGAAAGGATGGGAAGAAAGAAGAGAAAGAAAGAGGCAATTGGCTTCATCCCCACTGGACTCCAAATAACGCACGCAGCTAATTGAGGTCAAGGACTTGTCGAGTCAGCAGCATGGTTATAGTCTTGAGAACAAAAGCCTGCTGCCAAATGCTTCCCACAGTCAATGTTGCAGTAACAACTTGGAAAGGTTTTCAAAGTATTTACCAGTTGCTGTGTCTGTCACCTGGCATGGAAGTTCCCACTCTGTCGTCTGCACAAATCCACTTGCATTCCTCCTGTTGCTTTACCTGCTTTTCATTACATAGCATGTATAACACTGTGGGCTTCTGGCTTTGCAATGCAAACAGCAGTAGCAATCTGGATGGCCTTTGGGACAGTTTTGACTGTTCTCAGATGGTCCAACATCCAGCGGTGATGCTAAAGACAAGCAAAAAGCTATCTACCCCTCAAGGCAACCTAACAATATTTTCTGTAGCGATTACTGCAGCCAGAGATTCCCCCGTTTCCTAGCCACCCTCATCCTGAATTTTGCCTTTGCGAAGTCATATAACAATGATTACAGATTTGGGAGGGAGCTGCAGTCAGAAAAGGCACAAAGTAGAGAGTACGCACCACTCCCATCCCTCTGAGCAGCTGGGAATTGCAAACATAACTACAAATTCCTGTCCAATGAAAACTGTATTTACTCATCCAAAACAAATCTACGTACGTCACCATTGCCAAGGGCTCTAGGTCCTATTTTGGACCACACTGATTCATATGCCTCCTAGATGCTTTGCCAGAAGACTGGGCTTGCTGCGGGTGACCGGCTCTGGCCTTGCAAAAACAAAAGCTGACTTAATTTCAAGGAGCAAGCAGGTAACTTTGCGCTGAGCCTCCTGGCTGGTGCCATCCCATGAGAAGGCCCAGAGTTGCAGCTCCATCTCCCATCAGTGACGTGCTCCCACAGGTCAGCACTGTCACGGCTAACGAATCAGCACTCCTACACGAAAACAAACCAGGAAAGGAGCAGATCTCCTGAGTCTTCCTGCAAAAACACATCTCTTCCAGATCATGATATCCTGTGTGGTCATTGTGCAAGCTGTATCAGCTTTGAAGCTGGGGACACACAGAAGAAGATCCTATCCTGTTTCTCATGGCTGAGCTCTGGCTGTTCCCTGTGGCAGGGGATGGACCCGCTTGGAGCTGCCAGCTCTTCTCCAGCAGCCAGATTTCGTGTGATCAACACCTGGGAACTTTTGCTTGTGAATCCCTGGATCAACACATCCCCTCTGAGGCTGGAGTTCCTGACCCCGAGACTCTTGCCTTTGGGCCAGACATGGCTTGTTTTACCCCAGACTTAACCTCCCACTGGTACAGCAGGGCATGCAATAAGGCCTGCAGATTGATTTTTAACCTTCTTGTTCTTCCCAGGCCTCTCTTGACATGTTTTTTTCCCTCCTATTTTTCAGAAATCCAGGCCAGCGAGGAGGAGGAGGAGAGTTCAGTGCATCTGTTCACGACTAACATTGACAAACAGCACAGAAATCTTTGCTAACCTGAAATGTATTGGCATATCTAACCAAAACCCACTTGATTTCGCCTGGAAAGCAAAAGCTGTGAAAGGCCATTACTAGCAGGTTGCCCTTGCATGTGAAGTAATTGAATCAGGAAATAGGAAATGTGAGGCAGGAGAGCTTAGCTGTCATTTTACAAAAACGATTAAATGCATGAAATGTATCTTAATGATTTAATTAAGGCAAAATTCCAATCCGCCATTAGTAGTGGCATTAATTATTGCAAGCACATTACATTCAGTATCACTGGAATGATGAAATCCTTTGTTACACAGCTTTACTAACAACAACAAAGATTATGTGCTCCTCATGAGGAGCTCTAACACAAAATTACTTTTGAACAAACCTTGATTACTTTTGTCTGTTCAGGCTGATAGTAAGAGAGGTCAAAGCAACACAGGGAAACTACTGTAAAACACTAAATGTCTGCTAGGACCCATCATGGGCTGTTACTGAAGGTGTGCAGTGAGAAAGTTGTATGAAGCAAAGTTGACTAGTACCATTATGGACATGGTAAGCTGTTGCCATACACTTGCAAGAGGTATATCCATCCCATGTATATCCCAGGATACTGGACAGCTGTCAGCACAATGTGCAGCCCAGTTTGCAAGCCCTCCCTGCTTGTGGCCACCAGGCACACACATCGCCTGAGCTGCCCCAGGCCATGGTCTCGCTTTCCTCCGCACTCCTGGATTTCAGCATTTCCAAGGCTCAGACCTCAGCGATCAGTCAATGGCTGGAAAGTTGCTCCGTGGAATCCCCAGCTTTCAAAGGGGCCAAAAACTGCATTTGTGTAGTCACTCCTGGTGCAAGCTGAGTCCTGTAATCTCATGGCCACTTACAAATCTCATATGATTAGAATTTGGCCCTCATGCAGCCACTAAACATAACCATGTCATCCAATGTTCCATCCCTTCTAAGTACACTTTCAGCAACTTCTTAATTCCTGGGTTTCACAGCACCTTTCACAAAGAGCCCCAAACATCTTGTGATCTTTTCCATCGCACGAGAAGTTAAACCTAGCTCATGTAAACAGCTGCCTGCCCCATGTGCAAACCCTGCTTTCCGAATTGCACTGGCCGGGTGCCATTCTGGTGGGGTCTTTTTTGCCACAAGCCCCTTTAGAAGGGCCAAGCCATCTGCTCAGCTCCCCAGGAGCTGCTGCTCCCCCTCCTGCAGGCACATATCAAAGACAGTTTTGTCCTTTTGACTCAGCTCCCTCTCCAGTCAGGCTTTCCTGCCTTCCCCTTGGCATCTACAGACTGCAAAATGAAGCATAGCTGTTGCATTTTGACCATTTCCTACACTTCCAAGAGGAAACCCCTCTCTGCTGGCAGGACAGCTTCATGCACTGCTGGGCTAAGGCACCCAAAACAGCACAGGGAGGCAAGGGATGCTCCTGGGCGGGATGCTGACCCTGCAGCTCTCCTTTAACACACTGATTTATGCTCCAGCTATGTGCAGGACTCGCTTTTACCCTCCTAAAGCAACTGAAATCTGTTGTCACCTTCGAGACCTGGTTTGCAGCAGGGCAAGATCTCACCTGCCTTATATGAGAGGCAATGAATCACAGCTTTTCAGTTTTACAACTTATTTTACAGTTATTTTTATACTCCGCTCCCACTCACTCAAGACTGTCGGTTCTCTGTGTTAGGTTTCTGGGGTTTTGAGGCAGTTGGTTTGGCAAGGCAGAGCCAAGGGCTTGGGAGCCAAGTACCTTCACTGCGGAGGAGCCATCGATCAGCTGCTAAAAGGCCCTTCAGTGTTGCTCAAAACTGTTTTACCTATTGGGAAAAATAGTGGAATTACTGATTTCAGAGGTGTGAAGACATCAAATATACCTTTCCAACCAAGGGAGGAAGCCATCAATAACATTGTCCCTATGGGTACACTTATTTGGGATTTTAAGCAAACTTATTAGACATAGAAGCCTGTTTATAGTGATTTTTCAACACTTAATTCAGCTCAAGAAACAAAAATTAGAAAAATTAACCCCCTCCAGACAGCCATGCGCCTCCTAGGTGATAACTGCCAGAGGAAAAGCAAACGCATCAGTTGAGTGATTATGTGGATACCCGCTGAAAGAGGGGGATTTTCAATTATGCGTGGTTGATTTTCTAGATGTACATCTCCCATTATAAGGGGAAAATTAATTAGCAAGTGTCATTTGTTTCCAAAGGCATTGGTTGGAGAGAAACATTAGTTCAGAAACATTAATTTCTGGACAAATGTTTACAATTAAAATGCAATTTTGATTCCACTCAAGTCCTGTACTGCCACCCTGTATCTCAGCCAGATCTGGAGAAGAAACTAGAGTCTCCAGGAAAGGCACATCAGGGGTCGCAGTGGTGGGAAGTGCCGCCCATCAGTTTGCTGTGAGGACGTTGAGATGCATCGAAGGACAGGGCTGGGGGACTGGGCTGTTTCTGCAGCTGAACTTTGTTCCTCAAGCCATGAGCAACTCCTGGGTTAACAGGAACCCAGAAGCAGAGAGGACAGCACACACAGGTAGCATGTGGGGATGGAGGACAACATGATGCAGTCCCTGAGGGTTTGGGGTTTTTTCTGTGTAGGACTGATAATGCAGAATTTCTTTAAAAGCAACATGTACCTGTGCTGGATGACATTTGTGCCGTTTGCCCAAGTCCTAAAGTCAGTCCAGAAGCTGAAGACCAAGACAGAAAGTGAGCGATGGGCATAGCTTCCTGGGGGTGTCAGAAACACCCACGCATGGGCAGCACATGCAGAAGCAGCGACTCGTGGCTGCGCTTTTACCTGCACGTGGCGCTGAAAGCCAGAACAGAAAACCAAAGCCAATGCCTTTTCCCATAAACCAAAATTTTAAGAGAAAAGACAAAGCCCGTTTTCCCAACTCACGTTTGGTTCCAGCAATTACTCACAACTAGTTACGTTTGCTCATGACTCAGTCTGAGAAGACCTCGATTCAGGGCAGAAACCTCACCAAGGAGTCGGGCATCTTCTGACGAATCGGAAGAGCTGAGTAAACTTGAACAAATTTTTTAAAGTTAGTCTACTTCCTTAAAGCTTTGCTTCATACTGTGCTTTTCTGCACCACAAGGAGTCTCGATTACATTCCTTGATACTGTCCCTTTGTTCTCCGACACAGCTAGTCAAACACCGTGCACCCCAAAACGGAAGAGTTTCCTTTGAAGCATCGCCAGGCTATAGGCAACGGCAACCACATCCTTATGCGTACATAAAGAGCAAGTGTGCTGAATGTGCCTCGCCTTCCTCGGGATCCGTTGCACGTAAAGCACCTGCCTGCATCACCTTCCGTAGGGGTTTTCTGCAATAAAAGTTGCTCTTCTGCCACAGGTTACTCATCGGATCTAAATTCTCAGCAGCAGGGTGCAAGTGCATCCGGGCATTATGCAAATTTGCAGAAATTGTTTATAAAATAGTTTATTTGGGCATTTACAGTAAAATCTGGCCTGGAGAGGGTGAATAGAGTTCCAGTTTCATGCCACTCTTACATTACTGTAAATCTAGTCATATTTAGTATTTTTTTTCCTTCAAGTGCAGGAATTATGCACCCAGCTGACCTTGCACTGGCACAGGAGGAAAGGAAGCTTTCCAGACCTCCTGTTTGCAAAGCAATAAAACATAACAGGGCTCAGAGATCAGAGGGAAAATAAACAGATCCTCTCACTCACCCTCCCCCACTCCCCTTTTTTTCCCCTCCCCAGCTTATATTTAGCTCCAGCTCCTCCGTGCCCCTGGGAGGACTGCCCTGGGAGTGGGGAGGCAGGGCACCAGGGCCAGGCTCTTGGGGAACCTCAAGCTTTCCTCCTCAGAACAGAAAAATCTACAGACCTGCTCAGCAGAGCAGAGGGAAACAGCAGTTCTCACAAGAGAAAAAGAGAGATGAGAAAAAGAAAGCAGTGGGGCCCATCAGGGTCGTGCATCATTTGGTTTTTAACCTGATTCTGCTCATCTGAACCTTGCAGAGCCTTGGTTTGAGATGCAAGGAGAAAACATCTGTCTGTGTGCACTGTGATGGACAAGTACATTAATAAGTTGTCTGGAGTGAACACATGCCTACAGCTCATCATCTTCCCCGAGAAAGCCATCGGTGTGTACTCACCTCGAGTTCAAACCCAACCCAGCTCCCTCATCGCACTCACACCAGCTCTGCTGACTACACAGACTCTCCTCAAAACATCACAAAGCACCCCAGAGGGGTTGGTCTTGCATGACTGCGTGCTTGCATGACTATTTTAGAGCTCCTAAAGCGTTTTGGATGCCTAATTCTTACCCATCTTAATGGGCCCAAGTACTAAAACACTTGAAACACCCCTTGCAAAAAGGTAGCTGACTGTACTGAAGGTACTGAAGATATTAATTCAACACTGCGATATTGGAGCAGGAGCTGTTGCCACGGTCCATCCTCTGTTGGTAACACAAAGGGGACACAGCATGGCAAACTGAGAATACCCAAGCATTACACTACAGTGACTGCCTGGGACTTAGAGCCACTGCCACCTCCTGCTGACGAGCGACTCAGCAGAGCTGCTGTGGTCCCCAGAACAGCACAGCCATTCCCCTCCCTGGGTCAAGTATACCCACCTTAAAGGTCTTTTGAAGTAGCCCAGTAGCTTCTGCAGTATTGGGAAACAAGATATGGCATCTGTGCCAAGCTGCCAATGCAGCAAAAGCCACCTTTTTCTCTCCATTTATGCCTTGACAATAGCAAGGCCACAGCAGAAAGGAGAAGGTGGAAGCCTGGTGCAAAGCCACCTGCCTTGGTGCAGTGCGTTGCTTGGTGAGCCATATGGTGGAGGTGCTTTATACTTAAGTCTCCAGTCTCTTTTTTTTAAAACCCTGCTGCTTATTAGTGATGGACATCAACACCAAAGCAATAGCTTTGTACTTCAGAGTTACTCTCTTAATCAAATGCAACTTCACAGAGCCACGCTGATCTAATTGTTCAACGTCCAGGTTCCCTGCCTTTGCAAGAGATAAATACTCTGAGGAGCTGCATTTTGACCGGCATCCAAAACTCACCACTGGCTGCTGTGATTGTGATTTATTGCCACTGCTAACAATCAATCTCAAGGCAACTGTGTGCATTTGAACTGAGAGTCAGGACTGCATGAGGGGGGAGAATGAACACCCACCAAGAGCTGACAACTAATGAATCCTGACCAGCAGTCAACGCTCTAGCACATTTCTGCATTGCAAAACCCACTCCAAGTACACTGCATGTCACCTCTCCTCTGCCTAGTCCGTAGCCATCAGTCTGGTCAGCCAGAGCTCTAAATTGCATTTATGCACCTTTTAATCTTACCTGACAACAGGCTGTCTATATGCAGAGCCAGGGAGGAAGCTGGGGAGCTGTGCAGCCACCAACCCGACCCACTGGGCAACACCACCCAGCAGACAAGGGATGCTCTCCAGCAGGCAGCAAGCCCCGCTCCTGCCAGGAGTGGTAGGTCATGGTCCCCCAGGGGGAAGGCGGCCAGGGAGGAGGCCCCAGAGCTGCAATGATCAATGCGCTTGCAGCCACAGAGGAAGAAAAAGCACACCTGCAGCATGTGGCTCCAAGACACCCTGAAGCCCAGTTTTGGGTACCCTAAAAAAAATGCCATAAGTCTCAACCTCACCTCAAAAAGAGTAAGCACTGAAGTGGCCACTGGTTTAGAGGATTTGTCTTTCCTTTGCATCACCCAGGCAGCTTCAGAAACCTGGGGCATCACTGAACAAAAACCCAGTCCCACCTCATGCAGCTGCAAAGGACAGTCAGCAAACACCCTCCTCAAAACTTCCTTTAGCTCCCACCCAGCAGAAGAGCAGAGAAATCCCCATACCAAGCCATCACCCTCCCTGGAGCTGCTTAAATTTGCCTCCTGGGCCATGGCAGGATTGTGCCCACCTGGGTCAAAGCCTCCACCTGGGACAGCTGCCCTGCCTGCCCCTGCCTGCTCCTGCTGAGGCATGCCTGCCCACTCACCGAGCAAAACCCATGACTCTTCCTGCACTGGGTTCAAAGGAGAGGGGTTTGCTGTCTGCAGGGCTCCTGAGAAGGAGAAAGAGGGAGGGGGAAGCAGTTTTGACCCCATCAGACCTTAAATGAAGTAAATCTTGAGCAGTGCTTTTTCAGCCTGATCATGTCTAGGAGCACAAGGCAGGAATTATTTCCTCTTTTCTCTTGTTCAGTCTTTTGCTTTTGCTGCTAACACTGTTACACAGTCCTGTTTTATGTCAAAGCAGTGGGAATTTCTAGACACCTTTTTTAAAGAAAAAAAAAAAGGATAGCAGCAAGTGTTTGGAGTAAATTTCCATTACAGTCAGGATAGTCAACAGCAAGGATTCCTGTGAGAGCACGTTGCTTTCTTAACAAATCTCAGTGTAACCCATCACTGTGACACTCGCCGTGAGGGGGAATTTGTGCTTCCAGCCACCTTACTCAGGGGTTTCTGTCCCTGGTCAAGGCTTCCCCTCCCTCCACGGTGAGGCAGGTCCCAGCCTGCGCAGGGGCTTCGGGGCCAACAGCATGGAGAAAAAAACCCTCCAATAAATCAACCCGAGGGAAAAGCAGCCTGAGCAGGTTAAAAAGCAAGAGGCTGACTCCGGGTTTCACACCTTCCCCACCTCAAAGCACCCTAAGCCATCTCCTCTGTCTTCACTGGGAGGGAATCACTGGCAGGGACCATCCCTGAGCACCGGGACTGGAACTGAAAAAGCCCTGGGGGGGGATTTGCTTCGTGCCCTCCAGGTGCAAACTGGATTAAATGCAGGCGCAGGCAGCAACGTGGTGTGAGCTGCTGCCGAGACCGCACAAGAAATGCATCATCTGCCGGGGAGAGCAGGAGTGGGGATTAACGCGGCTCCTGAGGAGGGCGATGGCAGAGAGGAGGCGCCCGGAGGCAGAGGGGAAGAGTTTGGGCTAGGACAAGCAGATAAAATATGGAGACAAAAAGTGGGGGGTGAGGGGGAAGCTGCTGTGAAGTTCAGATACTTTGAAGTTGGAATTTACACCTTCCAGCGAGCGCAGCCACAGAGGGCCAGAAGTGCTGCAAAAAGGGTTTCGATGCTGGAAGTACAAGGGAAAGCTGAATCTGATTTCTTAAGTCCTATTCAATTTGCAGCACAGAAATCTGCTTAAAATCAAAGGCTTTGCCACTTGTGGTTTCCAAAAGTTACAAAATTGTTTCTTCCACTGAGTTGCAAAAAAAAAAAAAAAAAAAAAAAAAAAGGTTAAAAATAATCTTTTGCCAATCAGCTGTGATGCAGTGTCCCCAGATCACCTCCTTAGCCACGGAAAGGTAGCTTAGTAGCAATATTTCTCTGCCCATTCCCACGCACTGTGCTGGTTGAACTTGGCTTTTTTTTTTTTCATTTAAAAAAATTCCCCTTTGGAAAATGTGGTTTCAGCTGAGTTCCCATTTTCTGTGGGAAGATGTTTGTTTCAGCCATGAATCTGAAAATGAAAAATGTCATTTCGAAACAGTGATTCAAACCAAACCCTGCCCTTTTCCCCGCCTCGCCGTGCCTGGAGCAAGGTGGATGTTTTCCACTTGGATACTTGTGATCCTGAGGTTGGGGCAGGAGCATTGCCCCCCTCTCAGAAATGTGGCGTTTTGGTGTTTCTTTGCATGTGGGATGGGAAAGTGGGTTTGGAGCCGCTCGAGCCAATGCCGGGGTGACTGGCATCCCGCCACGGTCACAGAGCTCCTCGTCCTGCCCGGGCCGTGCTGCCCCTCGCAGCCCACGGTGTCGCGTTCGTCAATCAAAGCGCTGTGTTGGTAAAGCAAATCAACTCATCCCTGCTGTGGGTTTTCACCTTGTTTCTTCCTGCTGGCCCTGATCACTCAAGACTCCCGTGTGCAGCATTATACACTGAGTAAGCCATTTGAATTTTTATCTGTGTTATTCACAGTGCATAAAATGAGACATCTGTGTCTTTTCAGGATGGGGGCTTCGGTTTCCGTGAGCCGTGTCAGCTCCTGCGGAGCTCCCACCGTATCGAGGGTTAATCCCAGCCGTGCTCACACGCGTGTGGCAGCTGAGGCAGGAGCCGGGCTAATGAAGATTGCAACGAAGACAAAACTCACGTCTTCATTACCTGCTCGAACAAACGCAACAAGGGGAGTCGCTTGTTTTGGTCCATGGACTCAGGCTGAAATGCAGATTTTGCTTCCTAAAAGCTATCCCGTAGCACAGCCCCCCCAGGAGCTGCCACCGGCCTCCTCGCAAGCCTGCTTGAGCTGCTAAGGTACCATCCCAAAGGAAACAAGAAATCCAGCCCTGGAGAGCCCGGCTTTGGGACAAAGCATCACTCTTGATTGCAAATGGATTAAAAATTTGAGCTCCACTCACTCACATGAAAGTTGGGCAGTTGCTAAAATGGAGCGAGCAGGGTTCTGCTTATTTAAAACATGATTTAGAGGAAAAAAGGCTTCCTGGCTAACAGCTGGTGGTTCGTAAATGGGCTAGAAGGCACAGAATGCTGGCAGCACAGAGCAGTACTGCATACAGCACAGTCTCTAGTATCCCTGATACATCATCTCAAGTGCTCCGTGATGCCTCGAGAAGCCCACTTGCACCTCCAAATCATCACTCACCGATTCATCCCGGAGCCCAGACTGCCGGGGCCAGTGTATGGTCTAAAATGGCAATGAGAGCAATTTATCCCATAATGCTGCTCATGAACCTCGCCTGCACGGCAACGCACTCTTCCTCCAAGCGGTACCCCAGCTCTTTGGGAACCTCTGGCTCCCTTGGGGCATGGGGACAGCACCAGGCTTGAAGCCCCACCGCTTGCTGGGGCCCTGAGAGCAGGCGGGGACAGTCCCCTGCCAAACACCCCCCCCCCAGCCATGTTACAACCGCTGGCACTGGGGTATATTGGGTAATTTGGGTCTAAAGGTAGCAAGGCTCCAAAGTGGACTCGGTTGGGTATTTGGTCAGTTACTGGCGAGCGTTTCCTGAAGCCAGAAGAGCCCCGTTGACGAGCCAGGCGACAGCACGGCGTTAAAAGCAGCTGATTCTTACCATAGGGAAAAATTAAAGTGTTCCACCCCAGGGCAGCTGCTTTTCAATACTGCAGCGCCCCGGGTCGTCTTTCCAGCAGCAATGCACGGAGAACACCAAGAATCCCACAAAATAAACCACAACCGGGAGGCGAGTGGCACAGTTCCAAGATCAGAGCCGGAGGGTTGGATTTGGGGTTCTCCTTCCTGGGCTGCAATTAAGCTGCTTTCAGTCATTACTAGTGATATTTTCCCCAACTGACCATCAGCTCAGGGCTGTGTTGCAAGTAACCAGCCATGCAGAGCATCCAGGCATCCTGCTGAAGTCCACGGGAGCTCTTCGTGCTCATGGCTCCCCCAAATTAAAGCCAAGTGTCCACCACTTGCCCATCCAAATCAGCTGGAGGGGCCACTTGTAAAAGCCAGGGGCCACTTTCAAAAATGCTGCCGCCTTAAATGGAGGTTTGCGATCAGCCAGAGCTGACAGCCTTCAGGCGAAGCCCAGGGATTAATTACTACGGACTCCATAGTCCCAAGAGGGAACCCAAGGTCTGGGCGAATCTACAGGATATCCTTCCAAAACACAGAAAGAAAACCCCCTGCAAACAGTTAAGTTTTCAATCATTTTAATGTGATCACTGCAATTTGACCACAGTCTCAGAAAGGAAAAAGTCACACAAATTATCTGTGCTTAGGATTTGAGTCAATCTACACAGTTCTTGTTGATTGACGGTTAGTCAAGTTAAGACCTTCTGACCATCAGTGATGTTCTTGGCTGAAAGGCAGGATCGCAAGTGTTGGACATATTGGTGCAAACCAGGAATGCTTCTTCTGGGATTAAAGCTGTGACACCTGATCTACTCAAAAGAAAACAGAATTGTACACACGCACACGCACACACAGACAGAGCATGCAAATACACCGGGAACCAGCTACAGCTTCATGGGAAAATACACGTCGTGGCAATACAGAGGTTGGCCTGTTATTCAGAAGGCTACTACTTAACAAGGAAGGGGGAAAACCACACAAATATCAAAAACTGAGAATATTCATTTTCCAGTATTCGAAAACAGGAAGAGCTTTTGAAATTACATTGTGTTGGTAAACTCTGATTTTTGGGTAACAAAGCAAAAGGTGAAGGCAAATTTTCCAAAGTATTGTAAAATTTATTGTATAAGTATTGCAGCTTTTAGAATGACATATAATTGCCACTATCGGTTACTGTTACACAATAAGCGTTTACAACAGATTTTTGTAAATTGGCATCAGAGTACATATTCATACTAAAACAGCAAAATATAGATAAGTACTGCATTGCATGTGCTGTCAATAGTTTACATAAGTTTAAACTTGAATAGAACTCAGGATACAGGACTGCCTATAACAAACTCCAAAGCCAAAGCAACGCAACTGGAAGTTTAAGAAAATATTAATACAATGAAATGTGTCTATAAGGCAGGCAAATTAGGACTTTAATGTCGTCCTTCATGAGCTTCTATAGTACAGCAAAAATTTGAAGCGCAGTTTCTGGAAAACTTTTTTGTTTTTTGTAGCTTTGTGTTGTACATAGAAAATCTCTGAGCGATACAGAGACAGAAGAGATTAAAAATTCATTCTGTTCTTGCCTAGCACTGTTAATGCTACACATCTGGATTCAGTCTTTTCCCGATCCTTAGTAAAAATGTTGGGCTTTTATTTCTTTATTTTGTTAATAGTTAGTGCAATTTTATAGTTCAATACACATACAAAAGGGTGATTCTCCAGAAAGCAATTGGATTCCCTTGTACCCCCACTTCAGATAGATAGACTGAATTTCGTAACACTTATGGAAACAACGCACTAGATTAGTAAAGCTGAATCTTCAAACTGGTGAAATCGAGGGTTGTGAAGGGAACGCAAGTTTTACCAGTGTCAGCCCCAAATGAAACCCATCCTTCCTCACCATCCTGATCGACACAGCCACATTCCCATTCCAGGCCATTAAGATTTGGGGGCACTTTAAGGATGCTGTTTGCCGTACTATAAGCTAAGAAACTCTGTAAGATTAACAACCCCTTTTAAAGCTAATGTGACTCTTAAAACTTGGAGCAAAAAGGCAGGCTAGGACAAGAGGTTGCTAAGCATTAGCAATGCCTTGTTTCTTCTGTATTTCTTTAAAACTAAATCATTCTTAAGGGGCCTGAATCTCTCCGCTGGCAGCTGCAAGACGCTAGAGACTCCTACGGAGCAGGACCGCAGTCCAGCTTCCAGTACAGTTCTCTCCTGAGCTGCGTGAAGGCCAGGAGGAAACAAGTAGAGACATCAGCAAGGGCGTGCAAAGCAAATTCTCTGCCTTGGTGGCAATACGGGATGTGGGAATTGGGAAGAAATGGACCCCGAGGCAAAAAGTAACATTAAATAGTAATATAATAATAATAACAATAACAACAACAACAATAATAATAATAAAAAAAAAGAACAGACCATTATTTCTAAACACCCATTCAGAACTTGGAGTTGATCTGGGCCCCAGATCTGGTATCTGCACTTGAAATACACAGTTCTCGGGACTGCAAAGCAGAGGGATGGACAGAAGAAAGACAAAAGGTGACAACTTGGCTCCGCCGAGGTGGACTCGAGTTGCACCCGCTGCCTGGGACCCAGGGCTCCCCCCCACCGGGGCTGCAGCCGCTCCCCAGGGACCTGCACCGGCAGTGGGAAAGGTGGCAGCTTGGTTTTTGTTTGTGCATGGCATGGACTGAAAGGCATCATTTGCAATAGAAATTTGGTGTTGATGAGCCACCCTGTTTCACACTCATTAAATTCCCCAAACTAGAGAAAGAGGTAAATGAAACTGGACCCAGGAACTCAACAAACTGATCACTCAGCTGCAGATGCTTGGGGTGATGCTTGAGAAATAAAAGCTCACACTGGGAGCGGATTGGGGAAAGAGGATAAAAATCGGGGAAAAAAAAAGAGAATCAGTTGAAATTTTGAGGACTTCAAAGCATGAGAGCTGGGTTTAATTGCACTGCATTTTTAGACCCTCTCCCACTACCCCTCCACACCTTTCCAGACCCTACCCACCTCCCTGACCTCTCCATGGGGTCTGGTGGCCAGGTGACGCCACGTGACAAGACAATCCCGTTACTTAACAACCTCCGGTCCCCACGACACCTCCTTATTCACTGCTCAGTTTTAAATGTGTGACGCATATTCCACCCAAAACCTGCTGAGGTAACCGGGTTTTTTGTAGCAAACAAACTAGTTCAGATCACAGAACAACACTCCCTCCCTCNTTTTGGCTCAAGAGGGCAGTAGATATTATATTTCGGCTTCTCTTTTGGTTGGTATCTCATTTACAATATCCACCACAGTTTCCTACTTCCCTGGGTAGGATAATGTGCATAAATGTGTTCGAGTTCCCTTACAAACAGTCGGAGAAGAGCAGCGGCAGAGGGAGCAGCCTGCGTGGCCAGGCACATGGAGCTGCTCCGGGGAGCAGGCAGCGCTGCCGGGAAAGAAGGGACTGGAAAATTGAATGCAAGGTCCAAAGGAGCAAGAGACCAGACGCTGGTTACTTGTGACGCTAACGATGATTTTGTTTTCCCCTCTCTAAAAAGGGAGGGTTACTGTTTCTTTAATAAGGCACTAAATAGACATGTTACATAAAGGAAAGATACATTTTAAAAACTCGTATAAATTCATCAGTTTTGTACCTTTCATGACAAACTAGATTTATTCCTTTGCATGACTTTTTTTTTTGTGGCTTTTTTTTTTTAGGTCATCAAAATTTAGGTTACACGACTGTAAAGCTATGAAGATTTCAAGAGCTGTGGAAAAGCAGTTTGAAATATTGAGAAGGTACAGGACTACTTCTAGGCAAAAATAAAAGCAAAAAATAATGATCAAACTTCAAGTTCAGCTATTCATCGTCTTCTTTAAAATATATATAAATATTGTTCAAATGGTCAGAACTTCAAAACCGTTCTCATGGTTTTTTTTTTTTCAAGTAATAGAAAAGTTGCTTAAAAACAATAGTTATTGCCTTTATATCTTTCATTTATGTCACTCTACTAGATAGCATCCTGCAGAAAATGAAATCACACCTCCTCGCAAAATCTTTGCTCTCTGTGGTTCCCCTACCGACCCTTCCTCGCGCTCGGAGAGATGCTCTCCTGGCCGGGGAGACGGGACCGAGAACGAGTTTTTTCCCTTTTGCTTTCTCTCTCTCACGCTCTCAGGTTTCTCACTCGCTCACTCCGTCACATACAAATTCACCACGAGGGTAAAACACCTATCAGACACCTACGGAATATAAAAATGTAAACAATAGCATAGTAAGACAAAATGCTTCTGAAACCAAGATAAATTAAAGACGCACACCACCCGGCGGGCGGGAGGGCAGGTGGGACCGTGCTGCTGTGGATGGGGATATCTTCAGGAGAGGTAAAGGGGGTTTGCTTCTAAAGCATTAAGCGTATTTCTTTAGCCTTTAATTAATACATCACAGGAGCAGACTCATTTCCATCTACTGTATCTGACGCCTCTTTAGCTAGGATAATAAAGTAAAAAACAGCGATGACCAGAGGCAGCCCAGGGGACGGCGGAGCTGCGAGACACGGCTGCGCCCGTTTATCCCAAATAGAGGTTTGGGAGGTGAATACAAAATGAAAATGACTTTCACCACCACCACACTTTTCAGCTCGTACTTTCAATGAGATACTTAAACTCCAGCTGAAAGGCAACCAGTGGGTACGTTACCATTTACTCATATTAACTTCCATGATCACCGCTTTAGCTCCAAATAGGGCCCTTCCGTTGAACATTGAAAGAAATAAACCAAAAAACACTTTGTTCCTTCAGACACAGAAGTTTATTCTCATCCCCACCACCCCCCTCCAAAAAGTTAGAGGTTATCCCAAAAAAAAAAAAAAAAAAAAAAAAAAAAAAATCAAGTAATTTTTGTCTGCTTCAGTCATTACTGACTCTCAGAAGCAGGGAGTTTTTATGTTACCTTTTTACTCCAGTAATCCTACCGGATGACACACAGACACACACCAACTCCTCTTGCTTTGTAGGGAATGTATAAAGCCGTGACTGTCGGTGGCCACGCGCAGGGACTCTGGAAATTAAGGATTTGCATAAGATGCAGTCTCGCTCACCGCTCCTCCCAGGGCTGGCATCTCCACTTCAGCATTTTTCCACCCCCTTCCAGCTACTTTGTTCTTCACTTTGACATATATCCCTTAACAGGTTCATGGTAGACATGATAGAGGCTTTGACCAACACAAGCACTGACATATTTATATTAAAAAATAGTGCAAAATTTCAACATTTATATAAATAACTCTAAACCCCTGCTTTTGATTTTTTTTTGTTTTTTGTTTTTTTACAATGTAATACACGCTTTTTGAGTTGGCACTCAAAAAATTGCCATTTTTCTTCTAGTTCAGAAAACAACTTTTTTTTTTTTTGAATAGGCCTCTTCTAATACAAAAATACTCCTGCTCCTTACACATACACTTTCTCTTATTTTTAATATATATTTATATATTTATATTGCAGATCTTTAAACAAAATGTTTTTTGTGCAAATATTTTGTCTTTAAAGATAAGTGAAATAAACAAAAAAAAGCATTCACACACAGCTCAACTAGAAACAAAAAAAAAAGGACTACAGTTGATTTTTTTTTTTCCTTTTTAAACGTCTAGACACAGCTCAATAAAGAAATGTTTTTGCAAGCTTGGTAGGCTTGTGCATTCAGACCAGACATAACAAGTAAATATTTATACATTGAGAGATGGGGAAGGGCTTTTTTTTTTTTCTTTGCTCATCTTCCTCAACTCTCTCTCTCTCTCCTTTTTCTTTTAATGAGAAGTGCAGAGTGTTTCATTTACTTTCTTGCTTTTTTCTTTTTTTTTTTTCCTTTTTCTCTCTCTCTCTCTTTTTTTTTAAAAGGGGTGCCCTTTTTGTTTCTCTTTCTCTTTGTTCCACGCGGTTGTGCTCTCAAGGCCATTGATTTGTGAATGATGGAGTCTGCTGCCCTCCAAGATGGAGGGCATCCCGTTGTTGTTCTGCTGGTGCTGGTAAAACGTCGACCCGGGGTAGTGCCCTATCACCTCGCTGTACGTTGGCGGCGGTCCCTCCATCCTACCATTGCTCCCATAGCAGGTCGCGCTGATGCCAGAGTTACTGCTGGGGGGGCACGGCCCCCCGTACACGGAGTTATCTATCAAGTCACTGTCGAAGATGGTTCTGTTGGGGGGGGCCCGGACCGACTCTCTGTTGAGCTCCATTTGCTGCTCAGGGTCTCGCAGCTGCAGCGTGCAGGGTCCCTGGTACGGGGGGGGCTCCTCGCCGTCCGACAGCGAGATGGTGGGCGGCAGGTCGATCTCATGCTGCATGTAGGGGTAGGTTGGCTGGAATCTGTTAAAGCGGTCCCTCTGCAGGAAGGATGGCACTGCCAGGCGATCGCTGGGTCTCGGGGTGTAGATTTGCTGCTGAAAGGGAGAAAGAGAGAGAAAGAGGGCGAGAAGCGTGAGACGCTGCAGCCCGGGACAGCGGGAAAGGCAACGGCACCCGCACCCACATCGCCCTCACCTCTGCTATTCCATTCCCCGACACGGTGCTTTCCGAAGGCCACAGGCTTCCCTCCTGCATTAGAAAGGAGAAGAGAGCGCAGAGTGAGTCTGACTGCCAGCAGTGTTAAGCTCCTTCTGCAAACGGCTCGTGCCAGGTTTCATCCTGCACCAGAGCCCAGGTAAGACTCTGCTGCTGCCGTCAACATGTTCCTGCCTCGGCTGCAGCAACGCACAGCACGCACCCTCTTCTAGGCAGGCAACCAGCTCTAGTAGGGGTATTAGCTATTACCATATATGCTGGGTATCATATGGGCATGTGCTAAGGGTATTAGTGTATTACCACTGAAAACACCACTTCTGATTAAAATTTCCCTCCATTTTCACCTCCATTTATATTTAATAGATCACTTGCAGAATGAATGATGAGAACGACATCAGCAAACAATGCTCTCCCATTTGCAGACTTCCCCCCTCCTGCCCACACCCACCCAGCATGTTTCTCTCCCTGGTTCAAACATGCCAGGAGTATTTTTCAATTTGCGATCCACGAGCCGTGGGTGATTCACAAGGCATCAGAAAATGCTCCATGAAATAATGACAACATTTAAAAAAACCCCACCCCTCACACCCACATGCTGATGTGCTCAATCAAGGAAATCATGGGAAAATGAAGATGATAAGTGAATAACCAAATGTTAAGCCTAATTTTGATTTGGCTTAAAATAAAAAAAAAAAAAAGAAATCTGTAGCAACAGAATGGTTCTAGAGTATTTTTTCCCCCAAAGGATAAGTGGTCCTTGGCTTAAACAGACTGAGGAACTGTGGTCTAGAGGCTTCCTTACGCTGCAAGCATCACCCTGATCCTGCAGTGGGAACCCAGGTGCCAACAACCCCAAGCACGATAAAGCCACAAGCCAATTTCCCCCAAACCATGAGATTAGTCTACAATTCATGATCAAAACAAACAAACAAAGGTTCTTCCCATTTGCTGGTGATACTCTGAGCGTACACAGTTCACCCTAGACACTTTTGCCTTAGGAACTAAAATATTTAAATATTGCTAATATTCACATATAGCAACATGCCTCGGGCAGGCAGGGCTGGAGGAAAACAAGCCAGAAGGCTCATAATTGTAACCTGGAATAGCTGGCGCTTCTCAGTTCCTCGCAGGTGAATCTCCAGTTCTGGCACTAGCAAGTCAGGCACAGGCAAAAGTATTTACCACCAGTGGAAAAAAAAAGCCAAGGGTGTTTCTTTTTCCCCTTAAGGTGTCCCATCCAAAGGCCATTCTCGGGCCCAGCCTACGCAGCAGGGCTCTCCAGATGAGCAAACCGCAAGCTTTCCTACTACGAAAATACCTATTTCAATAATAACCGTGGTGGCGGTCCGGGCAGCCTGGTGCCCCACTGAAAGCCTGTAAAAAGCTGCAATGGTACCGCAGCACCACGGACACCTTCGCTGGTAAAGTCAGAAGGGATTTTGCCTGTCTGATACTCCCTGGACCTCACCCAGCTGTGAAGCACATCTGGCCTCATACCAGGCTGCAGCATGCAAGGGAAAACATTACTGCATACCTTTGCAGCTATCCCAGTAAGCGGCTGAGCAGCATCTCCAAGAGCAGACAGACCGGGGTGGTCCCTGTGGGCAGAGCCAGCCCCAAGCCCTGCGGCAGGAGCCTCAGCACCCGGGTATCCCGCAACATGCGTCCAACTGCCCGAAACGCAGCACCAGCACCGCGTTAAAATCTCCAAAGAAGCCATCCGTTATATCCCCCCCGCCTCCTCCTTCTCACCCCCTCCCCTTTTTTGTCTTTATTTTCCCCAACTTTGGAATATATTTTCTCTTGTGGCATCAGATACGGAGAGAATCCCATCAGGTTCCTGTTTCTGGAGCTCAGCTCTGCACATAAACCTCAAGGCGGTCCTGTTGCCAGTGCAAGGAAAACAGTGATTTATATGGAAATGAGACGGCCCAGATTCTTCCCACTTCTCGGTGTTATTTTTAGGGAGCATCTCCTTGGAGCAGAGGTTAAGTGCCACAACACGGGCACCCTCCCCGGCTACAGCTAATGAATGCGCTGGTTGAGCTGTGTGCCGCACAGCCCTTCCTGAGCAACGCAACGCTGTGTTTTATACGGACCTTGAGACTTCAATATGCAACTGTTTACACAGGCATCAACTGTTTAGTCTGGTCCATTTTACATGTATTTCTTGCCTGCAGGGATAGTCTACAGTCAAATTCCCCCAGCAGCCAAAAGACCCAAGAAGCACTGATCTGCCACAGATCAAATTCTCGCCTCTAACCCCTCTGCTCAGCCACGGTGCTGACACCAAAGCACACGGGGAGGGCTTCCAGCGCTGCCACAGGCGCTGCCAGCCCTTCACCTCATCCCAAAGGACACCGAAGCCACGGGCAGGAGCGGGAAGCACTCCGAAAATTGTGTTTGCTTTGCCATGCCCCCGTGGCAGCCTTCCCGAGCAGCGAGTACCCCACTGCCTTCTGCTAGATGTTTTATATTTAACTTGGCAGTGGGCAGTGCCATGGCAATATCCCATCTGCTTCTCCCTTTCCAGGGAGCGATGTCAGCCGGCTCCCGCGAGGGCGGCTGCAGCCCGGTGCTTCCCGGCATGCAGAGCATCGCTGCCCTCAGCTGTGGCTTCCCGCTGTGGCAGGCAACGGGGAGGGCACGTACACACCCTTACGTGAGCTGCTCCACCCAAAACATACCCTACTCCTACGTACCCACTCACCCAAAGCCTGCACCCGATATCCCACCCAGCCGTTTAGAACAGCTCTGGCTCACACATTAACTCATCTGTTTGTACAGATGAGGTCCGGGAACGATGCTCTGGGCAACGTGCAGATGCAAGAGCAGCAAACAAGTAGAAACACGGTTAAGATGGGATCCGTAGAGAGATAAGGAGCAGACAGGAGATCCATTCTCTGTAGGAGCTGGATCTCTGCAGCTGTTATTAACCACCTCTCCTGGGACTCCAGGGCTTGACCTGGACACGCTCACGTGCCCACGGCTGACCAACCACAAGCACACTCACCGCCCGCCGACACCGACCCTCTGCCTCACACACTACTGTGAAGCCCATCTGGGTAACGGCTCATCTCTCCTAAAAACTCAATAGTGGGATTAAAGTTGCTGGAAATCAGCAGTCAGAGGAGGTAAAAGCCTCAGAGACAGAAAACATACATACTTTTAGCCCTGGCGCTTTGGCCGTGGGATGGCTACACAGCCCCCACCGAGCCAAGCAAAACTGCGCTGCCCCGTGAGGGAGCATCACCGCTGTAAATCCTCGTCCTCAGGGCCCTCCTCGCTCATGTCCGATTTTCAGAATATTTAGACTTGAATTCATCTCAACAATGGCCGAGTCTAGAAAGGTATGGGTTTCTGAAACGAAAGCCAAGATTCTGCTGTCTGATGAGCAATATGGGTGTAAAAGCCTCCGCAGGTATTCCAGGACTCACTGCAGAACCTAAAATTACTCTTAAATTTCTTTTTGGAGGTCAATCTTCGACTTTTATAGAACTGTGTGCTTTAGTAATGTCAGAGAATTTTCTCTGTAAAGCTGCATGGTGCAGATTAAGTCTCTGAGCCTTCAGAAGGACTTATATTTTCTATTTTGGGGGACAAAGGTATGCTTGGAAATTGCATTTCAACCACTTTTTCTTGGGGAAGTGGGATCTCACTGTCCCAAAGGCACAGGGACAGTGCCATTCTTATTGCAAAAAAGTTTTTAGTAGCATTTCTTAAATGTTCTTAGTTCTGGAAAAGTAGAGCTACCTGTTCTAAGGAGACAGAGTTTAAGTACAGCGAGAACGGTGATGGAGAAACACATGATGTAATATAAGAATTCCTTGCTAGCAAGAACCACATTAAAAAAAAACCTTTAGGGAAATTAATTTCTCCTTCAGTTGTAATTTTTGAGCTACAACAACAAAAAAGGACAACTCTGGCAGACCTAGCAGCATCCTGACCATGGGATGAACTACTTTAATATTTCAAAAGATGAAAAGCATGTATGCAGCTCCAGTGCCCCTGTGGTCATGACAGCAAAATGAAGTTTGGGATTTAAAAAGCCCAACACCAGTTCAACGCAAGTTTAACGGATTACATAAACTGGTATCCAGTTCAGCGTAGCCTCCGCCTGCCAGCCTTCAGCGGACTGGAGCTGTTTTCTACAAAAAGACACGCCGTGCTGAATCCGAACGGAGCTACCTTTAAGGTCTTTATTACAATTGATCCCACTGTAACGAGCTTCCCACTTAGCACACGAGGGGCTTCTCTGTCCCGTCAGGAGGGTGCTCGGGCCACAGGGAAGCTTGGCTGCCGCTCCATCAACGCTGCACTCACAGCACAGACATGGGCAGGGAGAAGAGGAAGAATTATAAAGAGGGGGAAACCCCCCCCAAAACGATACATTCGCATTTCTCTCCTTAGCTCTGAGAAAGATTTTGAAGACTCTGTGCCCTCACTGAGGTCTAGCAGAGGCGCGGAGGTAAACCTTTGCTGAAAAGCCATTTAATTGCTGATGTGTCTCAAGGCTGAATAAATAATGGAGCTGTTTTGGTGTGGGGGCTGGGCCAAAAAATGGCTGGAAATTTTGGCCTGGTGACACTTTAAAAAGAAAAAAAAAATTTAAAAAAGAAAAAAAAAAGGGGGGGGAAAGGCTTTTTTTTTTTTTTTAAGTCAGTCAACAATTTTTGATTCAACCTCAAATTTTTGTTCAATCTCCATGTGATTTTCTCTTCTCTTTCCATGTTAGCTTTCTTTCCTCTTTTTAAAGAAAATAAAAAATAGGCCACTTGAGAAAACAGAAATTAGTATATTAAAATAAAAAAAGGCTTGATCTGGTATTTGCTTTGAAAATGTAAAATGAAACATTTTGGTATTGTTCAAGTAAAATTCTGGACATGATAAAACAGTAAAAAATCTGAAAATGGGAAAACAATCTTTCTGCCATTTTTAATAATTTATGTACATTCTGCTACTGTTGGAAGCGGGTGCACGGGGCAGTAAGAAGAGACGTAAGATTTCTGTCACTCCACGAGGAGCGGGGATACGTGCGGGGAGTTTAGCTCTGATCCCCAAAGCAGGCAGATGCTTGAGCGCTCACCACCCTCGCACCGGCTGGTTTAATGCGGGATCACGCACTCTGGGCACTTTGATCTTGTTGCACAGCGTCGATAAAACGTGCCCTCCAGAGATGTGCTCCACAGCCCACAAAACAAACAGTGGTTTAATTGAGCTTAGGGTTTGCACAGCTCTCCTTCCCAAGGGGTGTCTTCCTCACTTCAGCACAGAGCATCCCATAAGGGACCTTCCTCTGCTGTCTGTAACGTGTGACAAAAAGAGCAGCTACGGAGCAGAAGGACAGCCTGCGCCCTGGGCGTCTGCTGGCTGGACAGCCTTCAACAGCGCTGTACTGAAGACTTATTTAATAAAAGATGCTAGGTATCTATCTCTCTCAAAAAAAAAAAAGTAAAAAGAAAAGAAAGAAGGAAAAAAAGAAAAAAGAAAGCAATCCCAGTGTTTGATCTTCTTCCTGCAGCGAGCATGGATTTGATACAAGAGAGCACGGCCCCACACAGACCACCACAAGGCAGCACCGGCGTGCTCAGCCTGCCCTGCAAGCCTGCAGAGAAGGCGTGAAGCCGTGGCTTTGAGGAAGCCCTATTGCTTAAAGAGCTTTAAGATCCTTCAGGGTGAACACTAAAAAAAAAAAAAAAAAAAAAGTATCAGCACAAGGTATCCCTGCACTGAAGACAGAGCCATGTAGTACATGCTCACCCTCCAAGAAAATGTGATGTCTTTTCTCTGTAGGTTCTTATAAGCCTCGCTGAGCTGCTGCATTTGAGGAAACTGCATAAATGAACATCTGCCCCGAGGCTGGAGAGGCTCCCCCTCGAGTGCCCATCACAAGTACAATTAACACGTTTCTCCTTGGGCTTTTATGAAGCAGGGAGCCTGGGTTACACAGGGAACCTCTCGAGCATCCCCTTGGAGAGAATTCTGCTTGTCTGGCTGACAAGTGTTTCCTGACCTCTCCACCGCTGTAATGGCAGCACCACTGGTGAAAACTGGAGGAAGCCTTTCAGGATTTCCTATTCTCTTCAAGGCAGGCAGTAAGTTTTTATACAGTCATTTCAGACTCTCCAGCTGGAGCCGCCAAAGGACTCGATAGTTTGGGGCTGTTAAAGGCAAGGCACATACACCCCAACCAGCTGAGGGTACATGGTGGTTTCAGGAACAGGACACGCCAAGAACAACCTCGTACAGTTACTTTACTGATGTAAAGTCCAAATTGAAAAGCTCAGGGCAAAGGCAGAGGCTATGGTTGTCCATATGCTACAACATACAGCACCCTAAAGAGCCAGAGGAATCCCTAAAAGGGACCAACACCCCCCCCTCCCCCCCCCAAACAACTGAGAGACAGAAGATGATGCCAAGACTCAACCCGAAGGGTGTCTCTTCATGCAGTGCCAAGCGGCACATGGGCAGACACGACCCAAACGAATGCCTTTGGCTCTAATGTTTCCCCAATGTCACATCATTTGGCAAACAGCGCAGGACAACGCGGGTTGGAAGAGGAGGGTGTGACTTACTGATGAGAGGTTCTCGTCTCTCCGCCTCCCCTGGCTGTGCCGGCTGATGAAGGATCGCGCAGAGAGTTTGTAGTGGTTCAGCAGACACGTGATCACCACCACCATCACCATCATCACCACCACGATTATGATTATCTGTACAAACTCCAACTCCGCTGCAAGAGAGACAGACAGACTTTAAGCCACCAGAAAAAGCAGCATGTAATTGAGCCATGAACCAGCATAATTCATCCTAATGAAACAATTTAGCTAAATGCAAGCTACATTTCTGCAATTCTCTTCCCATCAGCACTACTCCTTCCTCCAGAGAGGACCGGACTGAAGTCCTCCTCGGCGCACCCTCGTGCCAGGCACACGTCCCCTCTGCCACAGCGGTCGGGCGGTGGCACGGGGAGCCCATGGCATGGCACAGCACAGCAGGCACCGGTGCTGGCAGCCCCCCTCTCCCCAACGCTGGCCCACCCGCCACAGGGCACAGGCGGGGAGACCTCCTGCTTTTCGGTGAGATGCCAGATGGGCGCGATGCAGCTGCCCATGGGGGTCACATCCCAGAGCTCCAGACATCCCTCGGCTCAGGGCTCGGCCAGCTGACAGTGGCAGCTTGAGCGGCTTGGACTGCCATAAAGGAAAACTGCCAAAAATCCTCCAAACAAACAAGAACAAGCAAACAACAGACTACCCAGTTAACTCCGGAGACGCTTGGCAGGAGGCAGTAAGAAGCCACTCCTAAAATTTCCTCAGGAAATAATTCCTCACACCTCTCTGAGGCTAAGAAAAATTGAGCACTGGAGGCAAATGTAGTGCTGGGGTCATTATTTCCATGCATTTGGCACCCAGAGAGCAGACACCATCCCCAAACTGCTCAGTCGCTCCCCGCTAAGCCCTCTTGCACCAGCAGCGCCCAGGGCTCACCGTGCCCAGAACCGGGCAGCAGCAACTCCAGTGCTTATCTTAAAGGAGGGGCCAGACCAGCAAAATTCAATAGTTCTGGGGATTTAAACTTTGTTTGCTTCTCAGTAGGGACAGCTATAAAATCCAGTTTTGGAAAGCTATGCCCTAAGCTATCACGGATGCTGCCATCTGTGTTTTATCTATACAGACACACCACAGACGTATATATCTGTAGATACATAGGAAAACCCATCATGCCTTGAAGGGCAGCATCCCACCGCTCATACCAACTGGGGTGGCTTCTGCTGAGTCAGGCAAATTTAATTTTATTTTTTGTATGGAAAGTTTTCTCCTGGCAGGTGGCATTTAAGTGCCAGTAAAAGCAAATAAATGTCAAAAAAACAGTCCAGGTGGTGAGTGCTGCCAGTTACCTCGGAGCTCATTCTGCTAAACAGCAGCTATTTCTGCCACTGCCCAAAATGCTTAACCAGCTCTGCCCACTACCTTCAAAAAGCCTTATGCCTTGAAAGCAGGAGCCTTATCTGTCACTTAAAGTTAGATGTATGAGTGACTTGGAGCCCATATACTTACAGCACCCCTAAAATGCAGCTGCCTCTACACTGGAAGATTGCACATGGGGTGGGAAGAGAGGGATTAAAAGCCAAATGTTGCAAAGGAGTTTTGCCTTAAAAATGCCTTTTAGCTAAAGACATCTTCTAAAAAGAGGAGCTCTGGGTCTTTCACAGCAACCCCAGCAAGGTGCCCAAATGCCATGGTGAGGAGAAGGGCCTGGAAAAACACGTTCCCAACAATTTATGACCCAGCCCCAAAGCAGCGGCACAGCTCGCCCATGGGAACGGCTGGTGATCGGACCCGAGAGCTGCCACGGGTGCCCTGTCCTGGAGAAATGGGCTGAAACAGGAGTTCATTTCTTCTAAACACAAATCAGATTAACCAGACGCACAAACACACCGAAACTTAGAGCTGGGAAAACAGAATGATGCAAAACCATTAAAAAAAAAAAAAAAAAAAAGGGCACAACATCTCTTCCCATGCCACCCCCCCTATGTAGAAGAGTGTCCCTACACAGCCCAAAGGCATGTCCTAGTGCCAGCTGCACCAAGAGGCACTGAGAGCATCCCCGCTGACCTCCACCACCCGACCGGCAGAGGGAAGCCCTGGCACCCCAGCTGGGCACGGGATGCCCCACAGCTCCCCTGGGTGCTCTCCAGGCTGCCCACGAAGAGCCAGACCCCAGGGCAGCACTGACCCTCTGCCTCACCTACACATGAGCAGCAGAGCCCGCAGGCTGGAGAGCAGCCACCCGGCTTCGGTGCAGAGCCCGCTTTTTGTAGAATTCATTACAGAAAAGAAAAAACAAAACAGAAAAACCAAAAAACCAAGGTTTTTAGGAAGATGAGTCAATTTAGCCTCAAAATGCAGCATGTGCTTTGGCCACGGTAAGAAAACACAAGAAAAAAAATATACATGAGGCCAGTGATGGAAAACTTCCTTTTCTGTTAAAAGAGGTTATATTCCTGGAGAAAAACAAGACCAGGGTAGTTGTAAAGGACAGTTCCTTTCCTCGCACAAGAGGTCCCTTAAATGAACCAAACCCTGCTGAATTGGTCACAGTACTTTGGTGACACAGGTGAAGTTCTGGCCATCAGGAAGTGCTGCCCCAATTCCTTCCTAGGAAGGAACACACACGAGACGTGTCATTTACAAACAACCTAAGCTTCCCGCACACACGTACAGACATATAACAAGCAGCGCCTGAAGCAGAAGAGAGGATGAGTATTCCATCAGGATCTGGGACAACACAGCAGCATCTCACCCATCCCCATCCAGCCCTGAATGCTTGTTTATTCTGGCTCTGGGACTCCTGTAATTGGGATATTACAGAACAGTTGCCAAGAGGTGCAATAGTAAGGCACAGTATGATTACCAGAACGAAGGGGACGCTGCTTTCCAGCAGGGACTCTCCTCCTGCCCCATCTCTCCCTCCCGTGTTCTCCTGGAGCTGGTCATCTGGAGGGGCTGGACGCCCACAGGGACCACAGGGCCAGGCCAGGAGGTGCAGGCAGTGTTCGGCCAGGCATCACGCCTTGCTCTTCAAAGTCTAAACTGGGTTATTTCAATGTGGAATCTAGTCTAACATTACAGCAATCGCACTGGTGTTATCAACAGAAGAGCAATTTTAACATCTCGCTTTGTGGGTGGAGGGAGAACAATTAAGCTGCACATTAACATTCTGTAAACGGGTTTGGTGGAACGTGTCTGAACGATAAAACCTGATCAGCTCCCCCCGTTTGGACTTTGGCCTTCTCATGCCAATGGCCTTGCTCTTCTCCGATCCCCTTCGTTAGCACGGGGAAGCTAACAGCTCAATCACTGCAGCGGAGCACGTCCACCCTTGTCCTGCAACACAGACGAGCACTCGAACGTTTAAGTATCATATACGAGAAATGTAGCTGCCCTCATGTCTTCTTTGGTGGTGCTGCTGAAATTAAAATTTCTTCCCAATGCTGTATGTATACATGAGGAGGCCAAACCCACCAGGAACCTCTGCTCTCCGCACCAGCAGGAGCTCAGGGAAGAGCAGAGGGCACACAGCGCCCCGAGTTTTGCTCTACCCCAAGCCCAGCGAGGAGCAGCACAGCCTCGCAGTGCCTAGGACCAAACACATCAGGTATGTTGAGATGAGCTTTAATCCCCAAAACGCTCATGTTGCCCAGTCTGGCCTTTGGACAAAATAAAATAAAAATCAAACCAAACCAAAAAAAGTCCCACACACTCAATTTGTGTTTTTCAAGTTCCAAGAGACTCATACCCACTCGAGGCACCGAAGTTTCTGCCAACTCTCCCTCTATTGTAACTTGTCTTCATGGGCTTCATCTGCAGAAGGGGGAAAATAACCCAACCCACTGGAAAGCGGGATATACTCGGTAAGATTTTATCCAAGTAGCTCAGTCAAACTAATGAAGAAAGATCATTAAAAACCCGAAGTTTGAGTTAATACATTATTATACAAGTGCAATTCAGCTGCTATGCTAATAAAAAGCCTTTGGGGAATGAAAAACAAGCCAAACTGCAAAGAACATAATTTATAATTCTACTGGTATTCTTAAAAACACACACACAACAAAACAAGAAAAAAATACTCAACACATTTTGTATTTGGCTTCCTAATCATTGTCACTTTTCAATTAGAAAAGACCTCATTCCATTTCTCTCTGTAATTTTCCCCAAGGGAAGTGTTACAAATGCACCAGGCTTTACAAGATGGGCACATTCAGCCTCCAAATGCAAAGTAAGGTCACACTAATTTAATTTTGCATAATTTTTATTCCCGAATACGTTTCAAACTAACAGGTTCAGACATCACATTTAAGTGACACAACCTGCTTTTCTGTATTTTCTGTCTAGACGCTGCAGCTTTGGGAGTCGGTCAGCACGCATGTAACTGTTTTGCAACTAAGCATTTTTCCCCCAGATTCTCACAATCCCGAAACTGGATATTCGTGATCAAGTGTCACGTCCCATTCTTCAAGTTCGTTACTCGCTTGCCACTTTAAACCACATGTGGCCTTGAATAAGGGTTTCACAGTAGATTATAGCATTACATTAATAAATGATAGGAGACTCCGCTGCTTCCCAAAGCCTGCGGACTCCACAACGCGCAGGCTGCGGTCGCTCTCCTGCTCAGAGGGCTTTTTGGAGGAAGGCAGCATGTGCCCTGGATGCCCACGCCGGGCTACTCCCTGGCCACGAAGGCTCTAAAGTATCCGACATTTATGAACATGGCAGCTGGCTGGCAGTGGGTACCGATGCGGAGGCACCTCACCGGCACGGCTGCTGGGGCACCCAGCCCTGCTCCTCCCACCGAAGACCACGCTCACGGCTCGACAGAAGTGGCTGCAGCAAGGTGCATCTCAGAGCTTCCTCGAGTGCCTATGAACAAAATACTTGGCACCCACAGGTCTAAAATTCATTAATATTTTTGCAAGGAGGGAGAGCTATTTGAGTCAATGGTGACGCCGCAAGCGCTGAGCCTCTGCACACACACACAGTTCACAACGGCCGCAGGGGAGGTGAGGCTATGATGTACTTTAAATGCGTTTCCTTACTTTTTACAGCTAGACTACAGTTCATAAAATGCTTACTATAAAGTTTATTAATGCTCTTCCTTCCACATAGAGTATCCCTGCTGAAGACAAACGCTCCAAAGCACTGGCAAGTATAGAATCATAGAATCATAGAATCATTAAGGTTGGAAAAGACCTCTAAGATCATCAAGTCCAACCGTCAACCCAACACCACCACGCCTCCTAAACCAGGCCCTGGAGTGCCACGTCTACACCTTTTTGGAACGCCTCCAGGGTTGACGACTCCACCACCTCTCTGGGCAGCCTGTTCCAATGCCTAACCACTCCTTCAGTAAAGGAATTTTTCCTAATATCCAATCTAAACCTCCCCTGACACAACTTGAGGCCATTCCCTCTCGTCGTATCGCTAGTTTCTTGGGAGAAGAGTCCAGCACCCGCTTCCCTACAACCTCCCTTCAGGTAGTTGTAGAGAGCGAGAAGGTCTCCCCTCAGCCTCCTCTTCTCCAGACTAAACAGCCCCAGCTCCCTCAGCCGCTCCTCAT
>WAAD01001392.1:557615-592859 GCA_013389945.1 Fregata magnificens
GGGGGGGAACCATACACACCTACATTTTGCTGCAATAATTACGTGTACTCCAGCTATCATTTACAAGTGGACAGAACGGCTTTCAGACAGTGTCTCAGCCAAGATGACCTTTGCTTTCAGCCGTGTTTAATACACACGCGCAGGTCAAAACAATTCTCTGTAAGCTTCAATTATGATCTCTATATATATTGGAATTGCATATTGTTTGAGAAGCGATGAGGAACAAGTGAAATTACTCAGGAGATAATGCCTAAGCTGAACAAATGTAGCTGCACTAGCCACAATTCCGAAGAAAAAATTTTTAAAAAGAAAATGCTAGTCATCATAAATGCTGTGGTGCACCATGCTAAAACCCAAGTCTGTTTTGCTGAGACAAAATTAAAGCAAGCAGAGAATCCCCTGCAGAGTACTTTGCTTCTCCGCTGTTCACTTTCACTTCCTCTCGGTATTTTTATCGTTAAAACCCCCTTAGTTCTGACTTGAAACAGATTGCTGGGACAGTTCAAGCACGATGAGTCTGATCACAAGCTTGCACAGACTATCAAAAATATGCTCTTAAAGGTGTGGAGAAAAAACTCCAGCTGCCGATTTCATCTTCTGGTGGACATCAGCCCAGTGTGAGGCAACCCAACACTCTGCTTCGAGCCAGGATGAGATACGTCCTGAGCAAGCCTCGCTGTTGCAAGTTAATGAAGCATCAGTTAATTTTTACCCAGGACGGATGGGATATGCACCTCAGCTGCTGGATGCTCCTGTGATGGTTCCTCAGCATCAGAGCCCCGTTATCACTTGTTTCATCAGCGTTCTTCAGGAAAATACATCTAAAACTGTGTTTTGAGGTTGCTCCATGTGCCTGGTACAGAGGAGAGCTGGTAACAGAGGCAGGCAAAGCCTTCATCGGGCTTTGGGAGTGGTGGGCACAGCCCCACTGCTATGGGGAAACTTCCAACATTGCCCCAACATCTGCAATAGCACAGGTCACAGAAAAGGCAAAAGAAGTGGGTTTAAAATGAAAGCTTATCTCCAGCGGCTTCCCCTCATCTAGAAACTGATGTGAAGTTGAGTAGTAGAAAAATCCAAAAGGAAGTGAGTAAGAGTCAGGGAGACTAAAAGGCGGCTGAGAACAACGCAGATTTTGCTATTTCAGAAGTTTCAGAGAACTGTGGAAACAGCATTTCCCCTGAATCACTGCTGCGCCGTCGCTGCCCACACGGGTACTCGCTCCCAGCAGCCAGGCTCCTCGCTGGGCAGGAGAGGTGTTTGACCTGGCCTCGGGTTTTAGTCCACCGCAGCGCAAGGGCTGTCTTGTTGGAGACCCTCCACAAACACCTGCAATCCGAGATAACAGACTCCCTGTCTATGCTGGGATGTTACTCTGCAACCCAGCTGCATGGAAATCTCCAGACTGGCCATTTTCCACCACACATAGGGACTATTTTTAATTACATGTCACTTATTTTTCCCAGAGAAACATCCTGTGAGTGCCTAATGCAAGAGCCAAGGAACCCTGCTGCGTACTGCGCCTTCACCTCTGGTCTTCACTTTCTCCGACACATTTACAACAATAACTTTTACCCCAAGGCTGAATGGGACGGTTCTGCACAGAGATTCCTCCTGCTGCCTAACAAGCCTCAATACAACGGGCAGAAAGAGACGGAGACTTTTCTAACTTGCCTGTTGAAGTAGAGAGAGATGTAATTAGGTCTTGTGCGAACCTGAGCAGCATCTCTCTAGCCTCCAGAAGACACAAGCTAAGGACGACTTCTAACAGCAGGTAGCTTGAGCTCTGTCGCCCCATCCTGCTCCTGCAGCACCCCTGACCACCCCAGCAGGGCCCACAGATGGCCACGCAGGGTTTGAGAGCAAGGCTTTGCCCACAGCGGTGCACACAGCACAGCCTCCCCTCCTCCTCCCACTGCAGAGCCTTAGCTTACAGATGAAGTCAATGCACAGATATATGAGGCTGACAGCAAGGAATGATGTAATTAAGGTCCCTGGGAAGCCAAAGAGGGTGAGCAACTGGAGCAAAGCTTCTCATGGGAGATGCGCCACTGGCAGCGAGGGACAGACCACAGCAAGGCGGAGGAGTGCTCGCTCTGACCCTGGGCACCTAGATCAGCTGCCAACTGGCAAGCTGAGGCTCCCAGCCTGTCCGCCGCAAAGGGACAAAGTCTTCCCCAGGTCACTCAGCCCAGGAATGAGACCCAGCTCTCAATCAGCTTTGCCGAGGACCCCGGTCCCTCCTGGGACTGCAGGAGCCGCAGGGCTCCAGTGTGGGCACGGAGCTGAAGAGCCCACCAGCAGCAGGATGCAATTACTGGGCACGAGCCTATTGACGTGAGCAGGGAACCCACGGCACAGGGCACCCGAGCCCTCTGCCAGCGACCAGCCCTTGGGCATGTGCCTCCTGTGGGGCTGCAGCAGGATACCTGACAGCACTGCGCAGAGAGCGAGGAGATGCTTACGGAGAGGCTGTGGCAGAGCTGAGACGAGGATGCCCCCGGAGCCCTTGCTCCAACTATGAAGCAGCACTTTCCGCTCCTCACTGCGCACAGCTGCTTCGTAGAGCGCCTGTGGTTATTTACGGAGCCCGGTTCACGCAGGTGACTCAGCACCGTGATTCAACAGATCCCAGCCAAGAGCCCGCAACGACTCGGAGCAGGGCACCTCGGTGGGGACCGTCTCACAGCAGCACCCAGCGAGCAGCACTGGCCTCCAGCACAGCCACCAGAGACCAGGGACAGTCAGGTCACGTCCGGTCCTGCAGCTTATGAAATACGTAAATGAATTGCTGCCTACCATCAGCTAAATATGGTGGCACTGTAATGTCACACCACATGTCCCGGCTTCTTCCGTAATCCTCAGGGATTCAGGGTTAGTTCAACGGACTGCAACGCTCCCTCCTCCATGCACCTCCCCCTTACACCCCAGAAAGGAAGGTCTCTACAAACACACACGGAGTTTTTCCAGACGTGGCAAAATTAACTGGATGAATTAATGAAAAGCATTCACAAATCTGCAGCGAGCACTTTCATCCCTGATTTTCCATTAACACCTCCGATATCCAGGGAGCTGCCGTGGCTGGGTGACTCAGAGCAAGACGCAGCAGATACGTGCACAGCCCTGACTGCAGTTCCCTCTCCTCCAAGTTTCTCATCTTTTCATCCACCCCCACCCTTGGGCATCTTCTGTTTGAACAGGTTCCTTGTAACCCTTGATGGCAGCACTCTAGTTACATTAAAAAAAAAAAAGCATGTAAAAGACATAAATAAGGGTACAGCTACTTTTTGACTGAGCCTGTGCAGATGAGGCTATTCAAGAGTAATCAGGAAGGTGGTGGCGAGAATTGGAAGTCCAAATCGGACGAGCACTGGCACTAATTTGAAGCTTGGAGCTGAAGAGCACCCATGCATCCTTCCTCCCTGTCCGTGATTTCCCAAATTCCGCACTTACAAGCTTTGTGGGACACCAAGCAGGGATGTTCAAGGATTTCAGCCAAGAACGGTTTCAGGCCAGCAACCTTAAAGGCTTCTGAACAAGCGTGTACAGCTCCTCAAAGACCAAATGGAAAACAAGTCTTGGAATAGGGGCGGACCAAGGTCCCCCTCTTCCAGCATCAGTGTCTGTCAGCATCCAAAACCTGGGCTGCTTCCTTAGCATCCTCTAGCAAGCATCCTTCTCAGCCACTGGTCCACAGGTCCCTGCCTGCTCCCCTCCCCACCCATGGGCTTTCACAGGCACAGGAAGAAAGATATGACCCAGCATTTTCTCCAACAGACCTGGGCTGCTGCCTTTGCACGAAACTTATTGCCAATGGGTAGGAAGAGACGCTGCCCTACACTAGAAGTGACGGGTCTGACTTTCAGCCCTTCTCAGCACCCACATCTCCGGCCGAAGGCAGCGGCAAGGGCAGGGGCTTGGGCACCAGCGCGCTGTGGAGGAGGAGAGACACCCTTATCCATTCTGTCAGCTACTTGACAGCCCGACCTGCTCCCCTCCCCGGTCTTTGCTGGCATTTCAGAGCACCACAGCTTCAGTGGTGCCCAGAGGCACCGATGAGAACAAGGAGACACACAAGGACAGTCCTTGCCACGAACAGCTGAGAGCCTACTGCCACCTTGCATGCCCCAATAATTAGGGCACAAACCAAGTCCTAATCACTTTTGGAAAATGGAAGCTGAGGACACCCTGTACCGTCTTGCCTTACACATACCGACACGCCGCGTTTTGCAAGCGCAGAACCAGAAAGGTCGGGAGCTGACGTTACTGAACTGGTCTGCAGCAGGCCTGGACCAAAGAGGGGTCCACAGAGCTGCCCTGAGTTCTGCCTTGTCCCCATGCATGCCCACCTGGGCTCGGTTTAGAGCAGGTTTTATGCCTGCCCCAAGAGCTTGCATTTCTGCCTGCCGGCTGCGAGTGCACTTTTGGAGAGCAGGGGATAGACGTTACACCACAATTTGGGCACACTTCGGACCAGCATGTGGCTCCCTGGAAGGACCGGACGGTTAAACTCAGCAGAACTGAGTCCAGCCACAGTGTGGTTGTTATGCCAGATGCTCATCAAAGCCTCTGTAAAAGGATGTGGGTTAAACAATGTAGCCAAAGAGTGGACCTCACTTTTTCTACTCAAGGCTAAAGAATGTGAATTTGAGAACAGCCATCTGAATCTAGTCACCCTTCAGAGCTACGATTTTAGCAGGGAATAAACTCATAACTCCTCGGCAAGCAGCTGCAGGGGCTTGGACTCTGCAGCATCCCATACAAGAGGCAGCAGGGCCAGCGCTGGGACTGCGTCTGACCATGGCCCCTCGCTCTCCCCTGCTCATACGTACGGCACGGAGGAAAATACCCTGGCACAGCAGCAACACAGCCCAGTGCAAGCAGTTCTACCCTGGCCCACCCTCCCCAGCCCCGCCTGGAAAGAGGACACGGCCATTATGCTAAATATTACATTTGAACTGCTCTAATTTAAGCAAGAACCAAAACAGCTCCAGGCAACAGCTGGAATCCAAAGGCTGCCAGAGAGGGTGCAGCACCGAACGCTGCTCCTGGTTTACAGAGGCCATTTCACCCAACAGATGCCGAGCTCCACTCGTTAAAGAGACAATGTTCTCCCTCTCGGAGACCACGGACAGGGAAAAAAAAAAAAAAAGAGATGAAAGAACAAAGAACTTCAGATGGGAGATTACCCACCCTCCGCCACTCGTCTGTTAGGTCATCTTAGAAACAATCAGACCGGGCAAAGTCATTACTGCAATATTCGTGTATTAGCGTTTATCTGCTACATTTATCTTCTAAATACTACCTCCATAAAACCACATACAAAGGGCCCATCAGATTGTCAACAACTGTATTTGTTTACAAGGCAGCACGGGAAGTACTGGAGATAGATAGAGAGTATGATCTTGACATTGATATTGGCCCTGCTGGCATTAATCAGCAGCATCTTGAAGCTGGAGCTGCAGCAGCAACACCAAGGCATCAAAGAGAGCAGGATCAGGCCCGTGACAACAGGCAGGGCAGCTGGGAAGAGCCCGTTGGATTTGGTCCTGCTTCATGCATCATCAGTACAGCTAACGGCTAAATTGCATTTCCAGATTCAACGTGGCCGGTTCTGATGTAGCAAGCAGAAATAACGCCGTGCGAGCTAGCGATGGCAGGCTGAGAACGGGGCAGGAGGGCAGAGAGCAAGCAGGACTCAGAAAAGTCTGAGAAAAAACACTGCGGGAAAATAGGTGATGGGGCCCCAAGAAGTCACGTTCACAGTGTCAATCCTCAGGCCATAACTGTGTGTTTAATATAGTTAGTTTTCTTCATTTGTCACGCTGGGTAATCAAGCATCACGCCCTCTGAGTCACTGGCAAATGACGGCCTCATCCTGCACCCCCACCCCCCTTTTTTGTTTGTTTTAAAGGAAATGGCCCCATTTCGTGCTTATAGCCACAGAAGTATCAGACTGGTCGGGCCTCAGAAAATTTTTTAGTCCTTAAAACACAGTAACTGTCCCGATCACGCTGCTGTGCCTGTTTTTAAAAGGTGACCTTCCCAAGCTAGCACGGCCACGGTGGCAGCTGCAGGGAGCGGGAGCTGCATTGAAGGGCCAGAAAGGCAGGCTTGGCGCGGCAGCACTCAGCTTTTACATGGAAATTGCAGACGTGAGAGCCGGGGTCAGCAGCTCTTTCAGCTGGGACACCTCCTGGCTCTGAGCAGGGACCTGTCAACTGAAGACTTGTTCAGGGAAACTCCAAAAGACATTAACCAGCTCCCTCAGAGCAATGAGAACCAACGAGGCTCTCTGGGACACTTGGACTCTCTAAAATCTCGCACACACCAACCCCTTCCCTCCCTTTTTTGTGCCCATTTCCCTTGCCCTCCCCTTTTCCAGGGTTTTGAGACGACGTTTTATGCACAGTAAGCCTGATCCCAGCCTACTGAGATGACTGGAAGGAGGACGTTGCTTTTGAAGTTACTCCCAAGGGTAAGGACAGCTAAACTGGATTAAAAGAATAAAGTAATTTTGATTTTGCACTTAAAAGATAGGTAAATTTGCTTGCTCACTAGAAAAATGTTGAGAAAGGCTCATGGCCCCCACCAAGCTGAGAAGAACCAGAGCATCTCCTGCTCCCCGAGAGGTGGCACGATGGCATCAGGCCTGGATGACATCTGGGGCAGGGGCGAGGGCAGTGCGTCACCTCGCCCCCTCGAACCCGAGCATCCAGGGAGGGAACACAGGAACAAGAGTTTACAGTCTGCAACCATAAATAGCACAAACCAGAAAAATATCTACCAAAGAACAAGTGAAAAAACACAGTACACGATATCCGGATCAAACCTTGCCAGCTGACCCTGAAAGACCAAAGAGGTTTTGTTTGTCAGGGGTATCTCTACAGCTAGTAAAAATAAGCACATTAATAAATAAGTACTTTTGTATACCCTGGAAACACTCCTGATCAATATGTGGCTTGCTACTGTAGAGGGTTTTTTTCCTTCCACCCAGCAGAAACTCATGACAAAGGAAAGCACATCTCATTTATGAACTTAGCTATAAATACTTTTGCTAACTGCCATTTAGGAATTTCATTTCCTGCTTGAGCAAGTCCTGTTGAAAGAGGCAATTACCAAATTTGTTTCTAGTTATAGAAATAGATGTTTGTTGCTGCCCACATCTGTTTCGACAGACAAATTGCCAGTCACGGACGCTCCGAGGAGAGCAAGTGCTCCATCCAGGGAGGGCTTTGCCACCTCTCCAGAAAGCTAACAGCAATTACAGGGATTGGGTTTCCGATTCCAACTTCGTTTGAGCCCCGTCTCCCGCTGCAACGGAGCTGCCTCGCACCGACGGCACCTGCGGCTTCACAGCCAGCCGCAGCCGCTTGCGCCATGTCACCCGGTGCATGCCACCGACCGCTGCCGGCAGTGCCGTAGCCTGCTCCCTCCTCCTGCTGCTGCGGAGACACTAAGGAATATGCATTTCATTAGTCACCAGGCCCATCAAAACAAGGCAACTTTAATTGTGCGGGTCACGAGGATCCAGTACACTGCATTTGTTGTGCGCACAGAAAGGAAGGCAACAGCAAAGCATTCTCCTCGCCTGCAAAGCGATGAGATGGCACAGGCTTTCCTGCTCCGTGTGGAACACCCCACTGCAAAACAGCCAGCGGTGCCGGTGCGTGGGTGCAGAGACGGAGGTTTATGGCTGCCATCAGCACGGACCACAGCCTCTCCCGGCTGAGCACTGTATACACCGGGTTTCACCGGGTCTCCCTCCCCGGTGTCCTCCCTTTCCACGTCCCACCACCCTGGCTGTCCGCTAGAAAGTTTCCGTTTCCACTTACTCCTGGGAAAACCATTCATCGGCCGATTCCCAACACGCTCGACCATGGCCCTGCCAGAGCCAGCTGCGGCTCAGGCGCCCCCGTGCCAGCACCCGACCCCCGGCACAGTGCCCGGCAAGTCCTGTGGGACCAGCGCTCAAGCAGGGGCACCCCGAGAGGGACATGGGGACAAGCAGCAACACCCGTGCCTCCCTGCCACAGGCACAACACCCATCAACTCGTGCCCAGCGCCTGGCTCAGGGATGTGGCAGAGGCGCAGAGAAGCCATGAAACACCACGAGCTGTGGCCGGGGAACCTCTGCTCCTCTGGCATTTTTCCTGTGTGAATCAGCATGGCTCCCTCCATGCCGTCTCACTTATCAACCCGGCGCAGCCCCGAGGAGCCCATCGGCATTCAGGAGCAGTGCCGGGGACCCTGCCGTGCCCCCGTCCCGAGGCTGCGGCGCTGCACCTTCCCCGGGGGCGCCGGGACACGCGCCTCTGGGCAGCGGTGCCGCACGGGCTGCCCCGACGAGCGGCTCGCAGACGGGTGTTGAAACCTAGGTTGAGCAAGTTGGCCAAAGCCACACGGTTCATGACAGGGTTGTAACTGCGACCGGATTTCCTCAGCCCTGTCCAGGGCCATTCAGCAGGACACCTCTCCCTTCTCTGCCTCTTCTTAAGCGCCGTTATCGTCTGTATCAGTTTGCAGCTTTTGCTTACAAAAGGAGTGACCTTTCACAAGGTAAGTCACTCCCATGGAACAAGGACAATCTTAAGTTACAGACATAATTATGCATTGCAGAAAAAAAATATGCAAAACGCATGCAAATGTCCAGACACGCACGCTGTGTTTGGTCACTGCGATATTCAATTTCAGTTCTTGAACTGATCTGAACACCACCAAATGGGAGAGAGTGCGTGTGCATTTCAGAGAGATGTGAAAAAAAAAATTTATATTTATATATACACACATACCCATGCCAGAGCGAAGGGGGGAGGTGAGTTAAAATGCACCGAATCTGATAAAATTAAAGGTAATAAATTTACTTCCACCTCAGCTGTAGCAACAGCCTGAGAACGGTTTCAAGTCCTAGAGCAGACATGCCGGAAGGTCCATGTTTTGTTGTGGCATTGTGCATTTCTGACTTTTTAAGCACACACAAAAAGAGAAGCTGTTCTGCCGTGTAAGAACCAGCGGCGCTTGCTCAGCAGAGACGGTTTTCGGAGCCGAGAACAGGGCTGGGTTCCCACGTCCTCCCCTTGCCTGGCCGCGGCGGGCCGAGCCGCCCCATCCCAATCCCCATCCCCTGGCACATCTGCGTCCCTCCTGCCCTGCCATTGTCCCCAGCACCCCCGGCCCGGCCCCACGCAGCCCCCAGACGGCAGATTGATGACACGGGGCGGCGGTGGAGAGCCGACCCGCGAGGTCAGCCCCGACAATCGGTTTTGGGGGTGGTTGGAGGGAAGAGGCCACGGGGGCGAGGAGCCCCCCAGCTCACCCATCCCTTCCACAGAGGTGATTTCTAGCCCGGCTTTTCAAGCCGCCTCCGCAGGCCACCCGCCACCTGCCCACTGGGACGGGGATGCTCGGCGGCGGGTGGGCACCCGGCCCCCGGGAGCAGAGCGGCAGCTGCCCTCGCACTGGGGCGACTTCGGGAGGACGGGGAAGGGGGGAAGAGCACAGAGGGGAGGATTATCCACAGACACAGCTTGTCCCCTTTTCACTGCATTTAACAATAAAGCAGTAGCTATAGCAACAGGGTTAATTAATGCATCCGATTTGCATAACTAAAACTCTGAACCCATTCAAACCTTGCTGATATTTTCATTCTTAAACCTGGCCTGCAAGGCTGCGCTCTTATGGCGAGGGGAACCCAAACAAACACAGCCATACATATCTGCTGCTGTACTTGCAGAGATGCAGGTACACACAGGACGTCGCACAGAACCAAGCAGCGCACAAAGCCATCCCTCAGCTGGGGCTTCTGCAGCGTGACCTGCCGGTGAGGCTCCAAGAGCGATTTGCTCCACATACCCTTATTCCCCCAGAAAGCATTAGCGTTTGCAAATAAGCATGCGGAAAAGAACAGAAAAACGGGGACTGAAGTGTCCTTCAAAAAATAAAACAGGGGAAAAAGTGATTTTCAGAGATGGAGGGAGTAAAGCACATTCCAAGACAGAGGGGGTAAGGAGATAGGCAATGTAAAGGTTTCAGACTATCGTATAACCAGAGGGGGAAATGTCTTCTCACCACAAACATGCATCTGCATGATGTCTAGACAGTCATAAAAAGGGCAATTAAAGTACTGCAGGCTGCAGTAAGCTAATGTCTCTTCTCCCAGTCTAAACAGTTGAAACATACTGTACTAACTTCGGAAAAAAAAAATATAGGATAGAAAGAGAAAGACAAGTTTGTAAGGAAAAATTCAGTTTTAAATAAGCCAGTATATTAATTCAACCTTGTCAAATCTTTGCCTTATAACATATCAAATATTCTGCCTGCGTCCTGTCTAGACTGCGATAACAAAGGGCATTTAAAGCCCTGCAAGATGCACTGACAGAGTAGCCATTTAAAGATGCAGTATTGCTTTCTCCATCTAAAACGATTTGTCAGATAGAGTTAAAATGAAAATGATAAGTAATCACTCTGGTTCACAACCATTTCAAAAGAAAAAAAACCACAAAAACCTCACAGCTCATAGATATAAATCCCACTAAAATCATTCCAATGTATCATTCCAGTGGGATTTGTTTGGCTTTTTTTTTTTTTTTTTTTTTTTTTTTNTGTTACTCTGAGATGTCACTAGCTTTCTGCAGCACATGCATTTCTAAATAGGAGTGTATTAAGTTTGAAGAAGCCAGCTCCAAGCATTAATTGATTTATTGATATAAAATGATGACTTGCAGAGAGACACTATTATAACTCCAAGGGTTAACACTGAAAAGGATTTACTTAAAAGCAAAAGGATAAACTATCTCACATGAGAGAAACTGGCCGGCCTCCATCACTGATACAGTTCAGCCTGGGCAGTCACTGTCCTCAGGAGACCAAGAGAGAAACAAAAGTTAAAGCAAACTATGCGGGTGTGCACAGCATGTTTTTTTCCTGAGAAAGGAGAGTTTTCTGGAAAAAGGAAAACCAGATATAATCCTGTCTAACACGAGAAACATTCTCCTCCCTTCCTGAGCTTTATCACCTGCTGGAGAGCCAAAATCTCCAAAAAAAATATATATACGCAAAACAGCTGATCTAGCTTAACAGGACAGTTAATGCTGCCCACGACGGGGCAAGCGCCCCGCAGGCCTACAGCTACCCTACAGGTAGCCACCTCTACCAAAGTGCAAGCCTGGCTTTTAAAGACGGTTTTGTTGTGACATGGCACGACCAGATGCCCCTGGCGAGGGAGGGGGACTGGAGCGTGCCCAGCCCCGGGTCCGAGCGCCCCGTACAGTCGCTTCTACGGGGGCATCACAGTGGGGAGTCACCCCTGGAAGGTCAAAACTGGGTTGACTGCAGTTCCTCTCCGCTCCTCACCCTGTAGCATACCACCACCACCTCGTTTGCACCTCCCTCTGTCTCCCCACCCTTGTTTCTTAATTATTATTTTAATAAGACTGTTTCCAACTTCACTGTTCATTCCGCAATAGCCCAAGGGCTACAACTGTTCATTAGACACAATTTCTGCTTTAATTGCACTGACACAGATGTGTAGGTTATCTGGAAGAAATTACTAAAATGAGCAGTAAAGAATGGGGCTGGATGCTTTTCTTCCCTTACGGAGAGTTTAATTTAACATTATTTCCCCCCACGCCCCATACAAGCAGCATCGTTCGGCGCATTGTGGGTTCGCAGAGGAATTAACCCCAAACCGTTCCCGCTGCCACAGCGCGTACAGGTGCACTTTGCTCCCCACGCTGCGCTCAGATTTCCACAGGGGTGAAAAGCGCAGGTTTGCATCCAGGGGCTGAAGACGTGGCGCTGGAGGGGCCCGACACCACCCGACCCACCGGGCTCGGCAGCGCAGCCCCTCCACGGATGCGGGGAGCAGAGCTCCGCAGCAGCCCCGCCATCCTGGGAGAGGAACGGGTGGCTGACACCCTGCCCAGCTGATAAGTCTCCACCGCCGCCGGCAGGATGGCCCACGCGCCCGCCGTGTCCCCCAGGCAGTGCAGGTCGGTGACATTCACCTGAGAGTGGAAGTATCCAAGACCACCGATAAAGCTTTAGGGAAGAAGTTCAAGCCTCGACCTGACCGTAACTTGTGGGTTTTGCCATAAGGCTAAAACAAGGTCCGCGATGAACGCTCGGCTGCGGTCAGCCCGCGCGCCTGTGTTGGCGTGGCTTTCAGCAACTCCAGAATCACGACCCTTCGGTAAGACATGGAAGCACCAAACCCCGGCGGGGCAGGAGGCAATGCCACCACTGCCCGACAGCTCGTCCCCATCCCTGCACCAGCACTACCGGTGCCAGGACTGGGGTGGGGAACAGGCTCCCTCAGTGCCCCCTCACCTTCTGCAAAGAGGTAAATCACCAGACACAGAAAAGTGTCATCGCTTCTGCCTAACAGCATCCAGGCTTCGAACCCGCCACGGTTGTGCAGCTGTCAAATCAGCCATGCAGCGTACATGAACTTCCTCTGCAATTCATGTTGGCAAGAGCCAGACACATAATAGCCTTGGATTCACAGAGAAAGAGCTGCCAGTGTTATTTCTATTTAAAACCTCTGAGCTTCATACACTCATTCTTCACACATAATACACATGCACATACACACAAAATGCAGAAGTGAGTCAGATCCAAAAGCATTTCACTTCACCAAGAGCACTGCCTAATAGCGATTTCAGGTTTTGGCTCACTGATATTATTTAACAGATTTTAATTCAATAATAAAAAGTATGAACCTGCCAATTTTTTGTTATGTCTTCTTGCCAGGAAGAAAAAAAAAAAAAAAAAAAAAAAAAACATCCAAGAAACTTGCTACCGACTTATTTGTCAAACCGTTCCCTCGCCCTTACCTCCTACCCCCCGGCCAGGGGCTGCTCTCCCAAGCGGCAGCACAAAGGCACCCTCCAGGCCAGGTGAAGGCTGAAGCTGCAGGAGCGCTCAGCCAGGCAGGGTGGGCTGGGGCGGGGGGAACAAGCAGATACACATCAAAGGTTCAAGTCCTACCTCCAAATACATCTAAAAGCCATTAAAAATGTCTCCTTCAGCAAAACTCAGCCTTGATTTAAAGAGGGGGGGGGATTTCTCAAATGCTTCACGTCAAAAAAGTCTGCATTAAGGGAAAAAACCTTTCCTTTGTTGCTAGGGGACTTATTTGCTTTGTATCTGCTGAAAACCTTTAAAATTCCACCTTTGTGTTTTAACAAAACCCAGCGACTGAAGCATCTCATGTGCTAAAAATCAAGAGACAGAGCACATCAGTTCCATCCTTCGTTTGTAAGTACTTTGCTCAGGCCTGACTTCGTTTTGTATCTTGGTCCTCAATGCTTTTTGGCAGTTTGCTCTAGACTTACTGGCAAGGGCTAAAAGGTTTCTATTTAGCTGGTGTCAGCTGAGCATCTGGGCCTGCGAGAACTGGAGTGGGGCTGATCCCAACTGCATTTCAAAAGCACATTTCTTTTTGGGAGCTGCCACAATAATTTTAAATCTAAGTGCATTCGGGTAGCAGGGTGACTCCCTCCGGAGGGGTCCCCGCTGCAGTCCCGAGTGGAGCGCCTGATTCTGGGAAGGATTCGTGACCAGCGGAGGGGAAAGAAGCTGGGAACGCTCCCTAACCTGTGACCCTGATAACAAAAGGCAAAGAGAGCGTCTAGACCTCCAGTCTGACGGCGAGTAAAGGCGAGCATTGTGCTGCCAGCACACAGGGGCTGCCTCAGACAAGGCAGGCACGCACGCGCTGCGGGACAGGAGCAGCGATGCAAACCCCAGCTGCAGCGATCGGCAGGCATCGCCCCCAAAACGCACCAGGTTATTGAGAGGGAGGCCACGCACAGCCCACCCGTCCTCGCCCGTGCAGGGTTTAGCAGCGGCTTTTGGGGCAGCTCCCCGTTCCCAGCACACCTGGACCCAGTGGAGATGAAGGAGCTCGTCAGATTTCCAGCCTGACTAGCCCTAGGTTTCCTTTTGCCTCCGTGGATTTCACACATACCATCCTCATACTCCCAAATGCAGCCATCCCACAATTCCAGCTCCATGCAGATCACCAACAGGAGAGAGCAAAAAAAATATGCTTCCTTCCACGGAGCCTTTATTTTCTGCTTTCCCTGTCTGTCTCAGTTAAAAGGTGACAAACCAAGATGTTCCCTCTCCGCCAAGCCTAGAGATCAGCTCAGCAGTCAGAAAAGCTGAAGTTGATACCCAGCTCTACCACGTATTTCTCGTGTGACCCTGGACTAAGCCCCTTGGCTTCTCAGCGTCGTAGGTCCCCACATATAAAAAATACAAATATCCTAAATAAATGCTAGAGCTAATGGCAGGTTACTGCCAGGGAACTGCACAAAGAGAAAACAAAAGACCTATTAAAAGCCCTCCTTCATCTCTGCCAGAAAGAAAACACTATTACCCAGTACTTAAAAAGATGCATTAAAGCAGAGAGAGCAGCCGGGGGGTTTAAGGACACCCCTGGCAGAGCAGCAAGGGGAAGCGCTCCCAGCCAGCTGCCCCCATGCACCCTCAGGACAAGGTTTTCCCTGGGGTGCTCCCACGCCCCGGCCATGCCCTTGGCCATGCCCTGACCATGCCACCACAGGCAGCGGGAGCAGCACCTGCCCGGAGCGCTCCCGGCAGGCAGCGGAGCTGGTCCCGCACCGAAACGTGCCAGCCTGCAGATCAGACCTTTTGGCAAAACAAAAATCACTGGTTTCGCTCTTCCCGAAGGAAAGATAACTACCTCTTAGAAACCAGGTTTTCTGCCAGAAGACATGCTCCAACCCAGCTGTACGGACGGTGAAACCAGAGGGACCCACACGCGGAGAGGTGGTGGCACTGGTGCGGTACCACCCTGGGCATCAGCAGCACTCACTGGCCCAGGAGCACCGTTCTGCATGGGACCTGCAACCCTGGGCACAACCAGCAGCCACCTCAGCCAGATGCAGAGGACCCTCCATCCTTCTGCCACCCTCAGGCTGGACCTTTGGAGTTATAGCCTGAAGCCAAGCAAAAACAGCCCCTGCACCTGAGAGACGTTTAAATAGCCATTAAAAGCCCACTCCCTTCTGAGGAGAGCTGAAATATTAACAGCTGATGGTGAATACACTGAATTCAGAGCAAGAGAGGAGTTTTATTACCCTGGTAGCCACCTGATGCCAATCCTTCACCAACACACCCTACCACATCCATACCTTTCTACCTGAAAAAAACCATGAGGGACAGGGAGTTTCTTCTCCCCCTGCCTCCATCACTTCCTACCCCATTTCCAAAACATCGTCCCTCCTGCAGCAACTCTGTCCCCAAGTGCTCCAGGTGCCCGGGGCCACCCAGGCACCAACGCTGCCTGCAGAGCTGGGAGCTGCAGCAGGACGCTGCGTGGTGGCACCGAGGCGAGATGCCATGCACCTGCAGTCTCAGCGAGGTCCAGCCCAAACTTCCTCGCAGCTTGGCACCTGCCATGGCAGCAGCTCATCTTCCAACAACGGCGTGTGATTTATTTTTGGTACGCATGCACAGGGAGACTGAGAGATCCTACACTGGGATTTTATCAGCAGTATGCAGCTATGGAAACAAACCCATTTAGACTAATATAACAAAATGCCCAAACCCACAACAATAAAATAAAGAATGATGCATATGAGCATTTTCACAGGGGACTGTTGCAGCGAATGCGGAGTGTGAGCCAGCTTCTGGGAAGCAGGGGAGGTGTGTGCATCCACACGGACAGAATTCACTCAAACCTCTAGGAAATCAGTAGACCACGCATCTTCATCTAGTTACGTATTTTGCCTTGTGAATTTTGTTTTGTGCAAACCCTCCACCCTGCCCTTTGATTTTAAAGAGCTGAAGGACTGCGTCTCCTCCTAAAGCAGATGAGTGGCTCCTTGGTGAAGGCATCTCCTCTTCACCCTCCGTACCCATTCCCAGCCACCCTCTATGAGAAGCAGGAGAGCTGACAAAACCCAGCAGAAAGTGCAGCACCCCTTTTTGCTCCCGGTGGGGAGGACAGCAGCGCCTGAGAGTGCTCACTGCACAGCTCCGGGCAGAGGCTGCGGCTCAGCTGAACTGATCCCCTCGCAGCAGGCGAGAGAGATCCACAAGTCATTTACAGGAATTCAGGAGTCTAGCATCTACACCAGAGACATCCAGGAGTTACCAGGAAGATGGTGGAACAGTTTAAAAACCCAAAGAAAAAAAAAAAAAAAACAATGAAAGCTAAACCTCCCTTGAGTCGCTCTCGGGTGGTGCTCCCTGCCCAGGGTTTGTGTTTTGACCCCCCGTGTGCCGGGCTTTAGCCCAGGCGGCACAGGGATGGGCACGGGCATCTCTCCCCGAAGGTCCCGGCTCTGCAGGCAGCACCAGGGTGCTCCAGGAGGAAGCGGGGTGTTGGAGGTGGTGATGTCTGGCAATACTGGCCCAGGCTGTAGCTGCAGACAAGGACCCAGACAACAAAGGCGAGGAAAAAAGCCATCTGATAGAGGCAGCCACGTCGGGTAGACCGCAGCTTTCAGAAGCCCAGGGAGACTTTCTGGGCATGCACTGATGTCTGCAAACACAGCTCCTCACTGGGCACACAATTAAGCTAGCAGCAAGATCGCTGAAGTGTCCTACACCATACTCCAAATAGTATCCATCTAGTAAGATTAAAACCACCCAAAGAGTACAAGAGTGTGGCAAAGGAGCAAGCAACTGGAGACTGCAGGGAACAACTCTACAACAATAACAAAAAATTATATTTAATTTTCTATTATTTATAGTCTAAGAAAATCGCATGTTTTCACTCGCATCTTTGCCTCCCTCCCTGAGGCACAAACATACACCCAAAATGGGACAGGGAAGACCAGGGAAAGCAGGAAGAGCAGCACAGCTAGAACACATCCCTGCTCACACGCTTTCCTAAATCACAGGACAAGAAAACGGGTGCAAAGTTTACAACAACCGAGCAACAGCAAACACCTTTTGCTAGAGGGAAAACGCCCCGAGCTACGCTGCTGAGAGCAGCCTGACGCTGGGGTTCCCTGTGCCCACCTGGCTTATCTGCTGAAATCTGTCGTTTAAGGCATTAATATAAAATAAATATCAATAAATCATTGACTGCTGCAGGACAGTTTCCCTATGGACTGGTGTGAGTGTCCCAGCACCAGGGCTGCATCTGCCCTGCATGCACCGGCTGCTCCCGGCCTCGGGCTCCTGCTGTTCACCTGCCTGACGTTTGCACGATGGTAACGCTGCTGGTGGGACTGGTGGTGTCTTCCAGCTTTTTTGCATAAGCAAGGACTATTTTGCTGCGCTACCAAATTGTGCCATCAGGCTTGAAATAAAAGTAACTGAAATAATTCTTTTTTGTCTTAAGATTATGACTTTTACTAATAGATGCTTGATAAAAGCCTAATGAAGGATTTATAGGTGTTATAGGCACGTTAAAGATCCGAGCGTGGTTATAAGCCAAAGTCATAAGCTCTATTGACCTCCCAGGCTCTATAACAACTGATTAGCCATTTACTCAAATCATTTATTCACCACTTGTTAACATTTTATTTAGTCAGTTCTTCCCCAGCAAACACGCCTTATTTTTGAGGTACTCTGATAAACTCAGTTCCAGACTGAGAGAGAGACCCATAAATGTTACAACAATGTCTTTTTAAACCAGCAAAGGCTCTTTTGCAAAGAGGTTCAGCTCAAATCCAGCAGCCTGGTTCAACGGGGCTCCCGATGCCTGGTTTTGTCTGCTCTGAACATGGGCAGCTCCTGCTACACTCAACAGAAGTTTGACATGCCACGACTTAAAAAGATTCAGGTTGTCAAACTACTTTCACAAAATACAGTGGAAGTTTTTTTCCTCGACGTAATGCTGCTCATTAGTTTGCCACAGTAACAGCAAATGGAAGAGTACCCGCGCTTATAAAGACATTCAGTTTTTGAAGATGTTTTTACACTGAACAGCAGAAGAAAAAATCCCGTCCAGGATTACCAAAGTGCAGCCAGCTATTGATAGACAAACGATACCAGGTTTGCACAATCAGCCTCTGAAGACACAGCTGCATCCCCCTCTGCACCCCGAACAGCAGGTACCCGCTGCTCTCAGGGCAAGGCAACGTACCACCCGTTTCGCCAAGCGAGTAACCGGGGTGTTTATAGTACAGCAGCTGCAATCATGCAATCAGCCTTCATAATTAGATCTTGGCAACTCTTGAAATACTTCACTTACCCAGTTTACCTGGAAAGGTGCGACCTAAACATTCAGTGCCTGGAGACATTTGAAAGAAAAACAGAAAGCATCCGTCAGTGATGGGAGCCACCTCCAACTGGCTGCAACACACACCCCAGCTCCCCTCTCGGGACTCATTCTCGAAGAGCCTCCCCTGTCGCCAACCATGGCTGACATCTGCACCCAAGCCTACCACCTCCGCAGTGGCCAGGAGTACCAAAAGCACTACAAGCCGGGTCTCACCGCTCCCGGTAACGACCCCACACGCTTTTCCCCACACCAGAAGTTGCAGCACGAGGTCCCGTTCTTCTCCAGCCACGCCACTGCACGGGCTTCGCCAGGACCGCTCTCCTCCAGCACTCGCGGCCAACTCGCCTGGTGACATGCTGAAGCCTTACGAAGTTTTGGGGATCACTCGGCCCACCCCAGAGACCTTCCCGCCACATCCAACAGCGCCAGACCGCCTGTCCGCCGCCCCGGGCAGCACTGTGCACTTCAAGGCACTGGTGGGTTATTTATCGTGTGCTGCCTCCTCGGCAAACACAGGTAGCTGAGCCCCACGTGCTGCTGAGCCTTGCTGAGAGCTCAAGGGCTTCCTGACACCCCATCCCCAGCGCGGGGGGAGAGGCTGTGGGGTGCTGAAGAGGAAGACCCACAGCAAAATCTTGCACAAAACGCCAGATGCAATGCCCAGCAGATGTATTTTCAAGTGAGGAAAAAAGTTTGGAATAGAACGCAACTCGTGCCTTCTCTCTCGCCCACCAGCGAGCAGTGCATTGCTATCTGCAAAGCCGATGGGATGACGGGACACGGATCCCCCCCCGACGCCACCAGCACAACCTCAGCGCCTGACGAGCTGCGAGCCACCGCAGGCTGGGCGAGCGCTCTGCGGTCCCGCAGGGGATTCCACCAGAGAAAAACTGCGTACAGGACTTTTTTGTGAAGCCCGTAAGAACTGTCACCGATAACGGTTAATTAGTCCTATTTAGTACCTGCCACAGCCTGATGCCGAGGGAGTCCTACCGGCCTGTGAAGGCGGCCTTTAGCCCGACAGCACGGGAGGCTGCTCCCAGCCGCCAGACGTACCGAGCCAGGGCTGCTGCACCTGGGGCACCCGCACGCCGCCCGCTCCTCGCCCTGCTCCCGCCTCCGCTCCCGCCACAGCAGCCACGGGTACGACTGCAGGAGAGCAGGCTGGGAGCTTCAAGGGGTTATATTAACACGTCATTCCTCCCAAATAAAGCTTTAAAAAGTTACTTTCCATGCACCCGAGAGGACAGAGATAAGCAACTTTTTCACCCCAGGAAAAGATTAAGGGTCAGAGAATCTCTGTAAATTCCTGCAGCAGCTAAATAACTTGGGATGCGCAGGCTCGGAGTCAGCCCACTGATTTGAAGTCAGGCTGATTTAGAGGAACGACTTCAGATGTATTGCAAATCAACGCTCCGCACGCAGGAGGCACTCAAAAGCGACCGTGCAAACGCGCGGCGGCGCCAGCATTCGCAGGGGCAGCGTGCACGGGCAGCCAAGAGCCTCCGCGCGCGTGTGCACCACCACCGCCCCGCTGGAACGGGCACCGACGTTGATCGCGATGGGAAAAAAAGAGAAAGGAATTCTGCAGAGCCAAACAGCAACGTGCGGCAATAGGCTGTGACCTCCTCCTCCTCGCTCCTCCACAGCCAGGTCGCTGCACAGAGCCCAGAAAGAGGTGGGAGGCTGAAAAGGAGCGAAAGGCCAAAAGAAGAGTGGAGGCCAAAAAAGGGGTGGGAGGCCAAGGGAAAAGTAGAGGCTGAGAGAAAGTGAAGGCGAAAAAAGGGTGTGAGGCCAAAAATGAATAGGAAGCCAAAGGAAAAGTAGAGGCTGAGAGTAACTGGAGACCAAAAATGGATGGGAGGCTCAAAAGGGATGGGAAGCAAAAGAGTGGGAGGCCCAAAAGGGGTGGGAGGCCAAAGGAAAAGTAGAGGCTGAGAAAAAGTGGAGGCCAAAAAGCAGTGGGAGGATCAAAAGGGGTTGGAGGCCGAAGGAAAAGTAGAGGCTGAGAAAAAGTGAAGGCTGAAACGGGGTGGGAGGCCGAAAAGCGGTGGGAGGCCAAAAAGTGAAAAGTAGAGGCTGTGAAAAAGTGGAGGCCAGAAAGGGGTGGGAGGCCCAAAAGGGATGGGAGGCTGAAGGAAAAGTAGAGGATGAGAAAAAGTGGAGACCGAACACAGGTGGGAGTCCCAAAAGGGATGGGAGGACACAGGAAAAAGTGGAGGCCGAGAAAAAGTGGAGGCCAAGAAGGGGAGGGAGGCCGAAAAGGAGAAGTAGAGGCTGAGAAAAAGTGGAGGCTGAGAAGCGGTGCGAGACCCAAAAGGGATGCGAGACCCAAAAGGGGTGCCAGGCTGAAAGAAAAGTAGAGGCTGAGAAAAAGTGGAGGCCCAACAGGGGTGGGAGGCCGAGAAGGGCTGAGACGCCAAGAAGGGCTGGGAGGCTGAAGGAAAAATAGAGGCTGACAAAAAGTGGAGGCTGACAAGATATGGGAGACTGAAAAGGGGTGAGAGACCAAAGGAAAAGTAGAGGCTGAGAAGGAGTGGAGGCCAAAAAAGGGGTGGGAGGCCAGAGAAAAAGTAGAGGTTGAGAAAAAGTGGAGGCCGAAAATGGGTGGGAGGTCAAAAAGAGGTGGGAGGCAGAAGGAAAAGTAGAGACTGAGAAAAAGTGGAGGCTGAAAAGGGGTGGGAAGCCGAGAAGGGGTGGAAGGACAAATGAAAAGTAGAGGCTGAGAAAAAGTGGAGGCTGAAAAGATCTGGGAGGCCGAAGGAAAAGTGAGGCTGAGAAAAAGTGGAGGCCCAACAGGGGTGGGAGGCTGAAGGAAAAGTAGACTCTGAGAAAAAGTGCAGGCCGAAAAAGGGTGGGAGGCCAGAGAAAAAGTGGAGGCGGAAAAAGGGGGTGGGAGGCGGAGAAAGGGGGTGGGAGGCCAGACAAAAAGTAGAGGCTGAGAAAAAGTGGAGGTCGAAAAGGGGTGGGAGGCCAAAGGAAAAGTAGAGGCTGAGAAAAAGTGGAGGCTGAAAATGGGTGGGAGGCTGAAAAGAGGTGGGAGGCAGAAGGAAAAGTAGAGGCTGAGAAAAAGTGAAGGCTGAAAACGGGTGGGAGGCCGAAAGGGCATGGGAGGCCGAAAGGGCGTGGGAGGCCGAAAAGTAGAAGCTGAGAAAAAGTGGAAGCCCAAAAGGGGTGGGAGGCCAACGGGAAAAGTAGAGGTTGAGAAAAAGTGGAGCCCAAAAAGAGGTGGGAGGCCAAAGGACAAGTGAGGGCTGAGAAAGAGTGGAGGCAGGAAAGGGGTGGGAGGCTGAATGAAATTTCAAAGCTGAGAAAAACTGGAGGCACAAAAGGGGTGGGAGGCCAGAAGCGGTGGGAGGGCAAGGTTAAAGTAGAGGTTGAGAAAAAGTGGAGGCCAAAAAGGCTTGGGGGATTCCAAAGGAAAGTTAGAGGTTGAGAAAAAGAGCCTCCGTGCCTGCAGCTGGCTGGATCAGGATCTGTTGTTCTCCGGTTAAATTTCCAAAAGGGCAGAAAGCAACAGCTCTCCTCCACACCCGGCTCCGCAGCACAGGCGATGCCCCCGCTGGTGTTCGGTGCCGCGGCGCTGCGCACACCCCAGGCGTGACACCCTGTGCACACACAGGCATGTCGCCCCGTCACACGATGACTCACCCAAGATGTTTCGGCAATGGCCTGGGATGTGTGGGAGAAGCATGTCTGAACCCTCTGATGTCAGGCAGGATTTTAGGGGGCTGCTTCTCACCTCTCTCCCAGCTCGCCTGGCTCTCGTGCTCACATTTGGCCTTTTGGTTTAGCCATGCATTTTGCCAACTTTTTAAATGCAAATGAGAATTTGTTCTTAAAGTCAGTGCTTTAAACTTGACTAGAGCCACCCTTGGCTCTCCTCCCTTCCTCTGTTTATGCATAACTTTTTTTTTTTTTCTTTTTAATGCAATCAGCAGCAGGGAAGAGATACAGGGGTGGCTGAGCAGTCGGCGCATATTCCCTGTGGATAAGTGCCTGGAGCCCTTCTGCAGCCACAGTCCTGCCAGACAACTCCATGTGAAGGGTGGCTCACGCTGTCTGCCTACCAGCAGCAGCAGCAAGGAACCAGTAATTATACTGGCTGGACCAACACCTGCTAGTGGTTTTGTCTTACACTGTTTGTGCAACCAATTAGGCTGCCAACAAAACAAAGATGTACTTAGTCTAAACAGGTGAAAACATGAAACAGGGAATGGAGCTGCCGTGTTTGTCCCACAACGGCTGTGTGCAACACATGCTGGAAAATGATTTTTGGTTTAGTCTGCAAGAAGGCTCCAAAAGCAGGGAAAAACATTGCATGCACTGAAAAGATGAGGCTTTGCTGCAGGAGGAGGGAAGAGCACTGCCTGTCTCTGGATCCCAGCTCTTGGATCCAGCCTCGCGCTATGGTGTGGGGTGCATGGAAGCTCTGTGCTGGGCTGCAACACCAGGACCAAAAAAACCTGGCTTGCCAGCAGCGTGGCCAAAAGAGTCCCGCTGAACCAGGCATCCCACACAGGACAGCACACAGGACGGGGCAGTCCTTGCCCGCCCAGGGCTGCCCACAGATCAGAGCTGCTCCCAAAAAAGCACCAAGTCAGTTTAGAGCAGAAGCGCCCATTCCCACGGTGCCGGATGCCGGAGTCCGCAGGGGACCGGACCCTTGCGTGGCGTTTCTCACTCACGGAGCCGGAGCTGGGCAGCGAGGTGGGATGGGGAGGGCGAATACCCTGAAAGACCAAGGGCAAAGACCCCAAAGGAGCACTCAGGCCAGCCTCAGCCTCAGCTGCCTCTCTGCAAGGCAGGAAAGCCAGGATCAGCTCCTAACTGCACCAAGTCACACCCAAGATACACTCCCCCGTCGGCAGATGGGATTTATTGGAGACGATTCGTCCTGGAATAAAAACATCAGCTCCACCTCTCGCAGCCTATTTACTGAAAGCCACTAAACATTAAACAGAGGCAAAAAGTGTATCCCAGCAACATCTGGAACGTATCCCTTCCTCCTTCTGCAAACGAAAAAAATCACGCCCTATTCTTTTTGAGAAAGAAAAGTGATTATATAGAATTATAATGCTGGAAGAAGATAGAGAAGAGCGGAGATTTTCTTTGAAACGCTGCTTGGACAATTAAAAAGGGATAGTTTCAAAGAAGCAGCAAATCCTATCTCAGCTTTTTCCGCCCTGTCTCACGGTGCCAGGCTTTCCTCCCATGTGTTGGCTAAGACACTCTTAGGAAAGCAACAGTTTTCATCCTCGCAAGACCTTTAATAAGCTAAAGGAAAACCAGCTCTAAGTCCTAACTGGTTGAAGATATACCAAATAAAAAAAAATTATTCTTCCAATTCCTGCCAGCAAGATTCGGAGGAGCCTTGTTTTCTATGGAGAAAAGCTACTTGGGGACCAGCTTTCCAGAAGAGGATGGGTCAGTCTTTACCCAAGAGAGCCAACGCTGTCTCCCCAGACAGAAGAATGGAAGGTTTTAAATATAGAAACAGGAAAGACTGTCTGGATTAATATGAGGATGCAAGGTCAAAACGCAATATCCTCCACTTCCTCAAGCTCCCGATCCCGGAACGGCTGGGTGACAGCCCCACAGCATCACCCAGCCCCGGCCGGGACCGGGGATGCCTCACTTCGGAGGGAAGCCCTCCCCAGCCTTCCCCAAGGGGAAAAGCAAAGCAGTCGCTCTCAAGCCAAGCCCACAGAAGCGCCTCCAGCTACTAAATTACCCTACGACTTTGATCATTGAGACATTGATCAGTCTGGAAAACAAAGCTGCAGTTCTTGGCATGTGCACAGTCAGGAGGGCACAGCTGCAAGAGTTTTGCATTTTTCACCTGCGAGTAGTTACAACCGTAGCAAGAGACGCCCCTTCCCCTGCCCAGCCCCAGCACCGGGCGGCCAAGTGCTGCAGGGAGAGCCCGAAGGCAAATGCGGACGAGAGGAAACCGCTGCTCCAGACACCTTTCTAACAAAGCAGAGCCTCAGCAAACGACAGGTAGGTCTGATTTTGCAAACGAGGGCAAGGCTGTTCCTAGAATCAGTCCCATTAGTCAGGCTCCTCAACCCCCATCTCCTTGGCTGCACGTGGACTGGATGCAGGACTTCATCAGGACATTACACTCGGAAGACGTAAAATAACTGTGCAAAAAACCAATTATACCTATTTTCGTAACAGCCAATTTAAGCTTGTATTTAGGTCCCCTCACATACCCCTATGTTACATAAAGCATTTCTTCCACTTGAAATGTAGCTTTCTAAAGGCCATTTTGCTTAATTTAATAGGTGCTTAACGCCGGTCTGCAAATCTCTAGAAGCGTAACCAAGGAAGACACATGGCTGCAAGATACAGCGTGATCCCTTCCCGAGCAGACGGAAGGAACAGGAGGGGATGAAAAGCATCTCCAAACCCATGAACCTGCTGTGACTGGAGTGCACTTGTGGTCTGAAGAGCAGCAAAACCCCACGGTCAAGTCAAAAGAGAAATTCCTGAACATCTGCACGTGGCTGTTAACCCGCTCGAGACCAGCCAGCGCTCTGCAGGCTGCACGGCAGGACGGATCCTTCCCTCGCTGCATAACCAAATTAGCTGAACTAAGCCCACTCAGGCGTGCTTCCCTCAGATTTGAAAGAGCTACTTTCTGAACTTAAATAAATGCAGTCATCTTTGCCTTTTCTTTTTTTCAAAAAAAAAGCTGCATTAATAAAAAGCTCATAGTGAATCTATTAGATTGCGGCTGTCCATTATGTTTATTGTTCCTTACAATTCAGGCCTGGATGGCAAGTCAATGGATGTTGAGAAGTTTTTATCAAGAAAACCCATGAGAATGATGAGGATTAAAAGCTATCAACAAGATGGAATACGTTTGTAACCCCGCAGTTCGCTCTGCGCCTCGCTCTGAGTGCGTGGGACCCCCGCCAGAGACCTCTGCCCCCCCCCCCCNGTCACCTGCATTCACAGCAAGAGCTGGAAAAGGTGCAATTTGTATATACTGCTATGAATAAGTCACACTAGAGAAATAGAAAACATTCACTGCATTACACACCAGTGATCGGTATCATTGTTACACACCTTGTCCGTGTGTGTCTGAGCACGCTGGAGAGGGAGACACTGAACTCGAAAATGCACCTTCCAGTTCAAGCAAAGTCCCATTAGAGTAATATAAGTGTAACAATAAAAGTGAGATTCCTGTTTATTATATGGGAAATTATTGCAATTTAAGATAATTTTACTCCGAATTGTGTGAAGCAAGCGTCCATAAATCATGTTGTTCCTTAAGTGTCCTAAAGGCAGCACCTAACAGGCCAAGGTACTTTCAGAGATCAGTGCTAAAGAGCCTAATCTGTATATGCTGGACTAAGTTATTGAAGCCAAGAGACCACCCTTGGTAAGGTGGAATAATGGTGGAAAGAATGAAAAAAAAAAAAAAAAAAAAAAAAAAAAAAAAACAACAACAACCAAAAAAACACAGAAAGAGCAGGATCTGCTCCTCCAGGAAAGTAGCTGAGACATCCGCCTTCAGCGGCCAAAGCCGAGCCCTTGCAGACCAGGCCAGCGCCGGGGACACCGATGCCTTCCGACTCTCAAGGAACCGCGTCTCATTGCACCGGTGCTTGTGAAGAGCACAAGGAAATCCAGCCTGGTTTCAAGTCTGGAGCACGCTTGTTCTGTCTCTCTTCTGAGAATAAGTCCAACTCTGGGTCATTTAAGCTACTGAGCTGTGGATTTCATCCCTGCGGCTCGAACAGCCGGCCAGTACCCTCAGCGCTGCAGGAAACGCAGCACGGGAGGGTGCAGGAGGCTCGGGACGCAGCTTCGCTTTGGGGGAGATTTTTTATTAGAAATAACAATATTAATCATAATATTAAACAGAAACCACTAAGGGGGAGAATTTCCAAGCTCGCTCAGCACAGACCCCAACCCGCAGCAGACCCGGCAAGCGGCCGCAGCAGGCAGCTTCCCCGGGACTTGTCCACGGCAGCCAAAGCCACGGGTGCGTCGCACACGGACGGAGGAGTGGGCGAGCAGATTCAGGAGGACGGTTGTAAGGACTTGGGCTTGGAAATGTTAGTCTTAACGCTCAGCGGTTAGACATCTTTTGGGAATTCATCCAAATGGCACTGCTTCCTTCCCACTTGCCCTGCAGGTAAATCTAGCATGTGGCTTACACAATCTGTTGACTTAAATAAAGCAAGGGCATAAGAAGAAAGCTGTTCAGACATCAGGAGAGGCTCATCAGTCCTTTGGGCAAAAGTCTGGGTCACTTCCCCCTCCGCAGCATACGCCGTGTGTCGGCCAGGGCCCCGTCTCCCTCCATGAGAGCACGTGCAGCGAGGGTGCAGCAGAAGTGGTCACGGCGTGCAAAACGTCAGTAAAAGGACAACAACGACGTGTTGCCAAATTCTTCCATATTTTTGGCCAGTGCCGACGCTTAAATTCAATTTACAGAAATTTGAGTCCAAGAGCTCTGTGCCCCAGTCGAGTCCTTTAGAAATCAAACACAACCGAGCAGTGACCGCACGAGTCTCCTGGGGCTCGGGGAGACGAGGCCACGGCCGCTTCCAAACCTTGTGGCACTGGTCCACCTGTGCCTCCAGCTCGCCTCCGGAGTAAGGCTCTTCCATCCTGCGGACGTGGGATGTTTCTAAAGCACTGCGAGACCATCACGTGCTCTGCAAGTGCAAGATCTTGTTGGATGCACGTATTTCAGGTGCAAACCCCAGCTGCAGTGTGCAAGACTGAAGAGCAGGCAGGCGCTGGCAGTAAGCAGTCTGGAGCGAGCCTGCCAGCTGCCCTCATCCATAGACCCCAGGAGTGCTTCTTGCCCCTGCTATTTTCCAGCACTACTCTCAAACTCCCTCCTTCCCACATTCAACTCGGGCACCCAAGAGCCAGCCCTGGCGCCTGGCTCCTCCACTCGCGAGCACGGCAGGAGCAAACTGCCTCCCCCAGAGCAAAAGACTAAAATCTGAACAAAGCAATTCTGACACGGCGGCAGCCAGGGCTGTTTTGTTATCGGAGTTATAAAAGGGGAAAATTAATTCTCACAATTAGTGAAATGGGACAGAAGTAGAGCAAGGCTACCTTGTAAGATGCAGGTCATCTTCCCTCTGAGATTTTAAAGCACCGAAGATGCGTTTGGAAGGAGAAGCAACTCAGTTGACCACGACTGTCTCTACTAAGACGTTGCACAGTCATTCTGCCCAATATGCAAATGAGAAACCCTACCACTGATCATCAATGGCAGGTTAATTAAGTGTTAGGCCAAATTCTGCATGTGAAGCATATAATGACTGAGGTCTGCAACAGCAAAGAGCCGGACTTTGCTACTACAAATACTCATAGTGCAATTAACATCTAGATCTCAAGGAAGGTAGGGGAGACTACCATAGCAGCTATGATGGTGAGCTCCTTAGGAGGCAAGCTGGACACTCAATCCATCTCTCGCATCAGACCTATGTTAAGATTTAAATAGGAACTACTGTCGTGCTCTTTAGCAATGAGCAGATGTGGTTTTGAGTAATGGTTAGTGTTACTTAACTGGTTATATTCACTAATGTAATTGACACCTATTCCATCATCCTTAATACACCCACTTCTTTCTCCGATACCATAAATAGATTAGAAAAGTTTCTGCAGATGGCCATGACCCCATTTGTTTGTGCACTTAGCCATGTATGAATCACTCTTGGCTTGTAGCAGCACTTTGGAATTACTGAAAGATAACTAGTCGGCACAGACACCAATAAATGAATCATGCTTTCCACAAGACCAAACCGTTGGGCTTTTACAGACTCCAATTACAAAGTAAGAAGAAAAGAACAAAGAAATTACTCAGTCTATTTGCACAAAGTCATGCAGAGTTGATTCATAGTTTTACAGAATTATTACTGACAATCATTTGTAGGGGGTTACAGTAACAAGCCAGCTACTTAACATATTGGACGGAATGAAGAGATGGGAGAAAATCCCCAAACCACGTCCTGCATATATTCTTGAAAAGTAGTATTGATTTTTGTGCAAGTACCTCTTTTTGTTCTTGGTATGCTCCAAGCCTGGGGGTTAACCAGCTTCCATCCTCCAAGGCTAAATTCTGCTTTGCTGCGTTGCTTGGGCCAAGTTTGCAAATGTGGGAAATCCTGCTGCAGCTGCTGAAGTGCACACACCTCACGCCAGCAAACCATCACAGGCACAACTCCTCAGCACTGTGGGCACGAGCAGGGTCTCACGAACAGATCAGAGAGCTGCCATGTGCAAAGGCACTTGCCATTCTAAATGCACATTTTTGATTGTACACCGCAAGTGAAAAATTAGCCAGTCTGAGGCATTTTATTAAAGATATGTGTGAGACTGAATACACCGAACACAAATGTGTGAACCATTTGAAAGCACTGTGGACATCCACCAACACTGACAACTTGTGAGGCAAGTTTCAAAAGATGCGCAAGGTGTCTTTATGTAACGCCACAGCGTGACAACACCACACGCAGAGAAAAACACACCCTCTTCTAGATGGAGCATAAGCCTAGTCTTGGATCAATGAGAAACTGGAAGTTTGACTACTCAGAGAAAAAAGGGGATACTGTACCGATTACGACCTTAGTAACGCTACCTTGTTGCATGCAGTGAAAAAGTAGTGTTGAATTAAAAAAAAAAATCTAAAGGCGATGGTGGACTTGGTGCCAACCTGAGCCTGCAATACGCATCAGTGCACTGGTTGTCGCATCTCTGAGCGCAGCGGCTGAATTTACAAGTCTCAGGGCCACGCAGTCTCCCATGCTCCAAATCAGCATCCTGCACCAGAGAGATATGCAGAATAACAAGGATAACGTCCAACTGAACAAAGTCACTGACAGTTTGTAAAAGGATGTAAGTTAAATGTATACACCATGCCATTTGCCTCAGGCCTTCCAGTGATGCTACCCTTTACATGTAACTGAAGACCCAACTTCATGGGCTTGCAGATGGGATGTGTGCCCTCTTCTACACACCAGCTGAACTTGGTCCACAAGCAGAGAGCTGCCAGCCTGGTACAGCTTAGATTCACAGCTCAGGAGAGGCCAAAACCAGCACCAGAGGAGCTACCACACAGCTCTAAATCAATTCGGGAAAACTTGCTTAGCATTTGTCCCTCACCCTTAAGGCTACTCATTTCCCAGGAGAGCTACAAACCCTACCCAAACTGGCAACAAGAAGGAAAAATGCTATGCAAGATTTCAATGAAAACCCTAACGAACATCCCAATTCCTACCCTCTCTCCTACTCTACCCATACTACATAAATTAATGCAACAAGCTCTCTTGTATAAGAATACGTAGGCGACAACAACCTTCTCCCTCCAATGAGAGTTTATCCGAGGATGTGCTGTAGATAGAAGGGGAAGAAAAAGGTTCCCAATAGCACCACTACAGCAGCACCGGGGTGTCTTTAGAAAGCCCGAGTCACTAGAACGAAGGTCTTCAGGTGCAACGCAAGACTAAAAGGATGCATGTGCTAAACAGTAACCTGTCCTTTCGAAGGAAAAAAGCAGCTAAATCAGGAACCTGCAATATTAGGTGGATACTTAGATAAATACTGTACGACATACCGCAGCAAAAATGCTATTGCAAGTTTAGGTTTCACACTGGAGATATTTCAAAAGATTTGCAAAGCTTTGACAATATTTAACATCTCTACTAATTTCCTTTTTGGTGTAATCATAAATTTACCATAGTAGCCAAAAGATCCGGGATGAACTACAAGTTCTAGCTGGCTCCGACGCCAACAAGAATAATGTGTGCTGTTACTATTTTCTCTCAAAACATACCTCTGCAAAACTGACTTAAAACGAGAAAAGAAATTGTGAAACTGTCATTACAAAGAAGCATTTAAAATGCAGATCAAAGTGCTGCCTTGGAAGCTGGATTCCTTGCCAAATCATCAAAGCTCTCTTTACTCTCAATAGCTCCCCAAATCCTCTGATTTGCATGATAAACTTCTACAGCTGAAATTTATCTGCTTTTAAAAAAAAAAAAAAAAAACCCAAAAAAACCACCCTGAAACCCCACAACTCCTTTCTCTGGTTACCAACCACGTCACTAACATGTTCATTTTGAACTATTTTCTTGTATTAGTAAATCAATTAAACGCGTTTATGCCTGTATACACACACAGACACTACCCCGATACTTTTTCAAGTATTGAAAACTTGTCAGCTCTCAGAGGTGTATACGTACACGGCCTCATCCTGCAAGCACTGAAGTGCTAACAGCTCGGGTGGCTTATTCCTGCCACGGCAGCACCATGCTTAACACCGGTATTGCTGTTACACCGCTCCATTACACCCTGCGCTCGCGCATCGCTCTTCGAGGAGCTGCGAGACCACTATCATGTTTAGTGCAGCAGGGAAGCAGCAATGCAGCAGCCCACACGATCAGCTCCGAAAGACGGAGATGATGGGTCAGACCCTGCTTTCACGGAGGGCAGCCTTGCGGCGAAATCCTTCCTGTTCCTCCCTGCGGCCAGACCCGGCCGCGCTGCTCGCAGCCGGAGCAGGTCTCTGATGTGTTTCCTCACCTGGGATCTGCCCAAGTGACCTACCTTCTGCCACCCAAAGTAATTATAAAATAATCACCCGGCAATTTAGCCACACAGACGGGAAGAACACTGCGTAAAACATCCCCGTCGACATTAATGATTCTTTTGCTTTATGGACGTCTGGGAGTATGCTCATGGTGTGAACCAAGTTTCCACTTAATTGCAGCAAAGTGGCCCTCGTATCTCTCTCCTCGCAGGCTTTCCAGCCAGGCTTTATTACTTTGAGGAAACACGCCAACAACAGACGCACTGGGTATCAGAGAACTTGAGGGATCTGATCAGACAAACCGCACACCACGCACGGGATCTCCTTCCAAGAAGCAAACTGGTAGTCGGTTTTTACATGAAACGCCATTGCAAATAAATGACTTTTTTTAGCTAATTAGGGTTACCAAATTCTGACGGTTGCTATTACCTGAAACAAGACCAACAGACATGACTGTACAATGAGTTACTCAGGAAAGAAGCTGGATTGTAATTACTGTCTATTAGTGACACCATGTATTTTGGTACTTCCCTTGGAAAGGTCTCCTCACGTCTATCCATTTATAATTTAGGTTTACAAATTCATTCTAAAACTGGATTTATCTAGCCACCAACTCTCAGCCTGAGAAATCTAAAAATGTTAGTATACTTGGTGAGCAACAGCAAACAAAAATAAGTAAGAATATACATTGGTAGGTCCTCTTCTCTCCATCCGCAAAGGAAGGGGCGGTAGTTCAGCTAATTTAATATCCTGGAAATGTAGAGGTGATCCCAGACCCTACCTTGGGAATTCCTGCCTTTAAGGAAAGGAATATTCCCATCTACATCCCAATATGTACACACCCTTCAGTGCCAGTCCTCTCACAACCAGGATCTGAAAACATACTACTAAATAAACCGAAGCCAAACCAAAGGCTTATTCAGGGGGCAGAGGATGCCTTCATGGCACAAGGTAACCGGACTTCCTCTGTCAAACATCCTCCTCCAAATATACCCTGATACTGACTGAAAAGGAAGAATCAGCCATGTCTTGTCTCCACTTTGCATTATATATGATCATCTCTAATTATATAGGATCACCTCTGGTGCCGTGTGTGCCGGTCCCGCTGTGCAGCACAATGCAATCCAGGTGTTCACCCAGAGGAAAGAGCCAAAGCTCGACTACTTTCCCTCCATTTCCTCCTCTGTGTCTTTTCATTCTCCCATTCAACACAGATTATAAAACGCTAAAATTAAAATCACTGCCTGAGGGCACCAAATAAACTGTAATTTTAAGACCCCTGTGCTCTCCAGGCTCAGGGAGTTTGGACTTTCCCTGCTGCCCTGGGTACGAGAGGTGGGACCCACAGAGCTGGGACCGCAGACCGCCAGGGTCCCCGGGGTCGGCCACGGGCACGCACAGACAGTTCTTAGGCCACCGCAAGCAAAAGCCACCCGCGCTCCGCTCCTCCTGGGTCGTACCTTGGGACGCTGATCTCGGCAAAAAGCAGCGCTTGTCATGGACACCCGGCCAGAGCCAGACACGGGGAACTCCCTGGTTTGGCTGAAGTCAAACTGAGATGCCACAAACTGAACATACTCTTGTGCAAACACCCTGCAGCTTGCTGAAACACTGGTAGCAGCTCTGGCTTCCCTCCACGTCCCTACCTCCTNCTGCCCTGGAAGAAGCCGTAAGTGCCGTTGACACGGTGTCAGGAAAGAAACATATTCGCCAAAAAAGCAGTCTGAAGTGGAAAGGAGACGTGATCCCTGGTTGAGCCATCTGCGTTTGGTTTGTTATTAAACCAAAGAATGTGAAAACCTAGAAGTCCTCGCTTGGACGGAAACGCGCTCTCACGGTTTGCTCGCCCCAGCCCGCCACCGGCCAGGCATGCCGCTCTGACACCGGCGTCAGAGCGCTGCTGCCAGCCGTGGGGAACGGCCTCATCTCCTCGGGGAGACGTAACGACGCCTCAAACTCCCGAACGCTTCGGCTAACGTTACCGCACGAGCAAAGCCTCTGCCGAGAGCCACCCAGCCCAGAGAGAGACCTGCCCTTACGCCCCACGCCTCAAGTCATCCTCTCGCAGGGATGCCCGGGTGCTCGCGGAGGCAGGATCCCCAGCCTCGGCACCCAAACCCTCTGGGAGACGTCCCCGCGGGGTGCGAAGCAGCCCTGGCGCAGGCGTGAGGCCCCCCCGCCGTCGTGGCCGCAGTGCTGGACGGAACGGGCAGGCGCTGGCCGTTCACACCGGCCCAGCCCGACGGCAGGAGCTGAGCTGCCCTGGGCGAGCGAGCCGGGAAGCCAGCGGGAAGGCAGGCACGCAGCCTCGCTCTGCTCCCTGCGCCAAATAATTAGTTATTTACAGACTCTTCCGCCGCGACAATCACCCCTGACCTCCTTCACCCAGCCGAAGCGATTAGAGACCACTGCCGCAGACGTCTGGCTGCTTAACGCCGCTCGGCATATTGGCACTACGGCCCCGGCGGCAGCGGGCGAGACTCCATGCCCCCGCCCCCAAAAAGCCCTTTTATAATCCTAATCTGGGAGCGCCACACACAGAAACCAGCTGCTTCCTCCACCGCAGCGCCGCAGCCTGCCATACGGAATGAAGCCTGCACAGAAATATTTTTGGGGGATCAGTTGTACGGTTAACCTCATTAGAGGGTTAAATTAAAAGAGTTTGCAGTTATGCCACTTTCCCGAAGCATTCCTGCATGGTAACTTTTGGCTAGAAAATTAAATAGCATCTGGTGGTAGGTGCTGTGAGGTTCCCTCAAAGTCGCGTTAGAAAGATAAATGAAATCAAGCGATCGGAGAGGGGGGAAAAGCTGTATAATGAATTTATCTCAGGGAGGCTCAACTCCGTCCTTTCCACTGAACCCAGGTGGAGGAAGCGATCAGGTAACAGCCCCTGCAGTGCAACCAAAGCCCTCTGGTAGCACTGAGGTGAGCTAATGCTGCCCGCCACCGGCAGGAAATAAATAAATAACACTGGCGATATAGAAACCTATCCAAAAACAGAATAAGGAAGGACAGCATTAGGGGAGCTCGACCCAAGGCTCCCGGGAGCTAACGGGAACTCCGCGCCGGAGTGTCAGGACCCCGGAGCCGAGCGGCTGACACAGGGGGACAGGCGCAGTGGTGGCAGGGGCCAAGGCGGGGAAGGACCTCGGGAGCCGTATGGCATCAGGCACAAGGCTCCCGCAACACCCGCCCGAATTCAGGCAAGGTGTCCTCCGGTGTACTTCACTGCCCCCAGCCTCTCGCCGCGCCCCCCCCATCCATAACTGGCACCTGCCTCCTACCAAGCCTTTCATACGCTGAAAAAAATGGGGAAAAAATTATATAATATACTATTTCTAAAAAAGTCAAGGAATGAAATTAAAAGCCTGCGTTGTTCCAACAAAAGCTCATGCCAAGAGTTAGACTGGAAGAGAAGCTTTTTCTTCAAAAGACATTACGCATTTTAATTCACAACTTTTATCATAACCATGAGCCTTGATCAGACGGAAAGTAAAGTCTCTCATCCTTGCAATTCTGTGGGACACAGTTTATGTTCACCAACTGGCTGACACAAAAAGGAACTGTATCTTCATTATTTATACGCTGCTATTGGTATGCACATCTAGCCCGGCCTGTTGAAGTCAGGAAAGAATAATGGTCTATTCAGTACCGGTAGTGTTAATAAAATCAGGCAAATCCAGCTTAGTTTTGTCTGAACACGAATGAGATTAAATCAAGATTAAATGTGCATACAGTACAAAGGGTATGGTTTATGCTAAAATTCAGAGCGAACACAGTTTAGTCCCCGGTATACAAATGCCTGCAGACCTTCTCCAGGACTCAGACACCTGAATTAAACAGCGATGAAACTGGAGAAGGCGAAGGCAGATGACACGGGACAAAAGCCATCCAAAATACCAAGGGACAGACGCTGGCTCTAAAATACTGCTCTGCAACCCCGCTGGAGGTAACGGGGCAAATCCCGTGCTAGCAGAAACAGGCACAGCTCAGCTGACTTTCCCCTACGCGCACCGAGCGCGAGCCTGCCCCATCGCAGTGCCAGGAATATATGCAAAATCCAAGACTCTTTCCCAAGTTTTCATTTCGGGCCATTTTGCATTAGTCCGTGTAGGGTTTAGATTTCACGGCACAGCACAAGGTGTTAAGCGGGGGGCAAATCCTCCCAACCCACCCAGCCCGGGATGCCCTGAAAACCTTCCCTTTGCAGAAAACACCATTCGCTTTAAATTGCCAGAGAAACCAACTCATTTCTCCCTCCTCAGCAATCATGTTCCTTCTCTCTCACCTCCACGCACTTCGTTTCCAAGAGGGAAAGAGCAAACAGGAAAGTAGTGGATATTTAGGTCAGGCACCGCGCTCGCTGCTACTCTGCCAGGGTTGAAAAATGTTGGTACGATCGGGCAAACGGCCCTTCCTCACGGGGAGCCCCCGGGGCGGGAGGCGGGGGAGCAGGCTCCCGAAC
>WAAD01001392.1:599756-784855 GCA_013389945.1 Fregata magnificens
GCCGCCGCCTTAAAGAGGCAGGGCCGCAGAGAGAGCTGCGGGCCCTGCCCGGGGCGCTCGGGTCTGGGGGCGGGTGACGGGGCCGCCCCGACCGCCAGGAGCTGCAGAGCGGGGGCGTCTGTGGCGTCCGTGCTGGGGAGAAGGGTGCAAGTTAAACGTTGCCTGTGCGTGGGGCGTGAGTCGCTGCACCCACGGCACCTCCAGCGCTTCCTGCGCGGGTTAGCGAAGCCAGCTGACATGTCCGTAGTACACAGTAGGCACCAGCATGCAGCATCATCTCTCGGGGGCCCTCGAGCTGTGATTGTGCCCTGCCGTGAGCTGGGCAGAGCCGCCGTGCCCAGCCGCAGGACAGACGGATGGACGGCCAGGGCTCCGCCGGCAGCCGGCACGGCCATGAACACGTTTCCTTTGCAGGGGTCTGATGCCAGAGCCTGGTCTGTGCACAGACATCGGTGGCAGGGCCTGCAAAGGCTGCCGCGCTGCCAGGACCGTGCCCTTGAACTCTGTATTCCTTTAGGCTTCAGTTCTTGCGTCCCCCCACGGTGCCCCTCCGTGACGCCTTGGAAAGCACCGATCGGGAACGTCGTCTGGGACGGGCCCGAGCTGCTTGCTGGGACACGCGCGGGCAGCGAGCTGGGTGCTGCTGATGGGAATTACACCAGAGCAGAAGGAAAAGTCGACAAGATGTGTGTGTGTGTGTGGTACAGGCTGAGCTTGTGCTCGAGTGGTCATGGCTTTGGGTGGCGGCGAGCCAAGCACGCAGCTGAACAGCCCCACCGCTGCAGAGAGGCCCATTGTTCATGGACAGGCTGTTGAACTTGCACTCCATTTGCTCAGCCCATACGGCTGCGGCGCAGTCAAGGGGCCGTGTGGATTGCCTAGCTGCACATTTGACATCGTCATCGCTACCTAATAAACCTGTTAACTGGGAAGCTTCAACACCAAAGAGACAGAAAAACAAACAAACAGGAGGGCTTAGGAAAGAGGGAGGATCCTGGAACACAAATGCTCCCATAAATGCCTTTTCCGTAAGTCTATTTACTCAGCTGCTGAAATGATTTCAACTGAGTGATTAGTCTTACACGCTAAAACCGAGCCATCCATTCTCCTCTCTGATAGTCCAAAATCCTACATCTGGTACTTTATCTGCAGTCTTCCCCCCCCCCCGCTTTGTTTAAAAGAGAGGGTTTCTGCAGTATTTGATCCCCAGATGCACTCTATCATCACAGTTTGGGCTCAGAGGTGAATCACAGATATCAAAATTGGTTGTTTCAATCCCACTCGACTGCAGAGAGCTGAATCCTCCCTCACAAGGCTTTATTTTCTAACACGAAAGAGGAAAAAAATGATAATTTGAGAGCCTGATATTCAAAGAGAACGAAAAGAAAATGTTTTAACTTCAGATGAGAACAACCGTAACATGTACATGTGACCTCCTGTGGTGCCTTGGGGCGTCGTAGCCCCAAACCTGACGTACTCTCTCTGGGGGTGAGGCTCTCCGGGGGTACCCCGTTTCCTAAGACACACGCCAGGAAAAATAGAAGCATCGAAGTCTTCTTGTGAGGCCAGATCGTTCACAGCAGCTACAGCGATTCTCTGAACTTGAAGTTGGCTGGAGTGTATTGTATACTGCATATCCAGGTATCAGTGTTGTGTGCGATAAAATAACTGGACATGGGATGTATACAAAACATCACCTACTGCTCCATTACCAATAATCTCTAGTTTTATTACAAAGTTTAAAAACCCAAATTTTTGTACTTCTTTCTCAAATCACGTGGAGTCTTGCCTGAGCCTGGTACTGCTCGGCACAAAGAGAACTTACAGGCACACCTAATTAAATTGTATGAATCAGGGATATTGAATTGTTGAAGGGCTTTTGTTGTTGTTGTTGCAGTTTTAGATTTCTAATGATTCTGGTAATCTGTGAAATTATTAATTCTAAGCCTTAAGAGAAAACACAAAAAAAACACCTTTTGGGGACTCCAGGGGCCACATGTGAATCTGATTTTCCGGATGAAAAGAGTTATAATATCAGTTAAAACCTACAGGCTTCACTTTCACAAATCTTTTATGCTAGATTTTATACAGCTAATACATCGCCAATGTTTCCAAGGAAACCAATATGCCCTGTTCTCGCTGAACCAAATCTCACTATTAAAACAATTAAAAACTTAATCTGGGTTCCCTCCCTTCCTCCCCCTCTCTCCTTTTGGTATTATCGTATGCATTTTAATTAAAAACACGATTGCGATAAATTTTTTACACATACGTAGGCTACACTGTAAATTACCTAAAAGGAAGCTTGACTCTAGAGCATAATAATTGGGAATCAAATATATTGCAACAATTGAGCAAAAACAAATTAACAGGAATCTTGATGAATCAATTATAGCCACTGCTCATCTCTGAAGGCTGCTGGCCATAGCTGATGGAGAGGAGTTTAAAACTCTGTCAGGCTGTGAAAAATACAGGTTTAGGTATTGGACGTAGCTTAGACAAATTCCTGAATCTCAGCTGATGCAGTGCTGTGAGACAGTCCTGGCTGGCGGAAGCTCTGGCTAGCCAAAGAGGAAAAGCCAGCTCCCGAATGGCACTAGCACTCAGCCGTCCGGAAGGAGTTCTCCTGATTTTTTTCTGCTGGGTGACCGAGCAGTGGGTTTTAAGGTCACGGTGGCTACAGAAGGCATCCGTTTCACAACCCCGCTTCCGCAAAGCCATCGCACAATGTGCACGGCGCTACTGTACTAATGCTTAACTGAGCCTACAGAAAGGTCGGATGCCATGGGATAGAGTTGCCTGAAAGCGGAACGCAGGCCCAGAGGGGTCTCCCGCCTCACGCGCGGCAGGTGCACCCTTTCTTGGTGCCTTTTCAAACGTCTGCTTGCGAGCTGCTTGTTCGTACATCTGCACCCGAAGGCCCAGCTGTGGAAATGAATAAAGTGAGAGGCCCCAACACCTCCACCTGCACCTATGCACTCTGCAACGCGAGAGCGCCTGGAGAAATAGGGGGCTTGAAAAATCCATCACCAATAGCGGGCTTTGAAAAATCTGGTGGCGTCAAAGCAGCTGTCAAAGTGCCTCCCTCCAAAGCTGGGTGTCTTGGTGGTACGGACGGGGCAACTGATGCCCTTCTTTTGAGGAAGTTCCTTGTTCTGCCAGGTTTCTGTGAGATTTTGGGGGTGCTGGCCTGAGCTGACAGCCCGAATCAGTGCCAGAGGCACTTTCCACAGGCCAGAGCACGGCACGGTCCCAAGGACGGCGGCGCTCGGGTAAGCTCTGCCGCGCTGCCTCGAGCCTCTCTTGGTTTGTTTGTATTGACTTAGAGAGCACCGCTGCTGTCCTCAGGAGTTGGAAAACAAATAGGAACCCTGGGTGCCAGCACCAAGGAGCTTAAAGCCTCAATGCAAACACACAGTTCAGGCTCTGTGTCCAAAGTGTTTTGCTGGTTTGATCTGAAGAGGCATACGGATCCAGCCGCAGGGCTTTGGGGGCTGTCTGCCGAGGAGAGGGATCTGCAGGTCAAGAGGCTCATGAAAAGGGGAAAACAGGCAGCAAGCACGAGAAGTGAATGCCACCGGGAAGGCAGTAAATACAGCCCCGCTCTTTGTTTCACCCGCATTGTGTTCCCGGCTCTGCCTGCTGCATGTTGACTCGGCTTTTCTGTTCCCCTTGTGTGTCTGTGTGTGCGACTTCCACTCCCGTGACAAGAGGCTGAGCATGAAGGAAGGGAGCAGTCGGCACAGAGACGTTTCATGTGGATCCAAGAGCTAAATCTGGCCCTGGCTTGTGCGCTCCCCCGATTCCCCAGGGAGCAGAAGGGAAACGCAGCCAGAGCCGCTTCCTCCGCCATTGTCTGAGCACTTGGACAACCTTCTGCCCGCGCTGGTGAAGGGCAGGGGCGTTCGAGGAGCTTCCAGTTTGCCTCATGCCTCTGCGCAGGGCTGGACGGAGAAACCAGAGCGTGGCCCAGGCTCTGTCCTCCCTCCCTGGGATTCCCTTAGGCATTGGGTTGCCCAGAAGATTTAGGGAAATGAATCTTGCTCACTCCTTCACACACATCTTTTAGGGTACTGCATGTTGCTGTGTGCTCTTTGCAAATGCAGTTTCCTGTGAAAAAAATCCCAGCCTTGCTAACATCCCACATGTAATGTGATACATTCCCATTCATACACACTTCCCACCACTCCGACACACAGCACTGTACAACCAGAGAGACAGAAAGTGTACGGCACGTCTGCACTCAGAAATACTGAATTCTTCTGGTGTGCAGGGGGTGACTTGGGGTTATTTGGGTGGGTTTTTTCCCCCCTTTTCCAGAACAGTTTGGAAAATTTCTTTCCACCATCTGCCCTGCCAGAGCTAGGAAATATTTGGAATACATTCCATTCTCCTAATGAACACGCAGCAGCAGGGGTGCTGCAAATAAGAGAGAGAAAATCTTTCTAATGAACAACAAATGAACTAGAAATCACATCTACATAGCTTCAGCTTTTGTTGCCTATAGCTTTAGGGTGATTCATGGAAGAAAAAAAAAAAAAATCAATGAATGTGCTGTAGACCCAGGTCTAGCACGGCGTGCAGAAGTCTTGCCGTGACCCAAGCCATATTTGTTTTGGATACAAATACAGACTCTCGCTAGCTTCCTTTTCTTTTAATTGAAGAAAAAGTAGGGGAAGAATTTAAGTATGGTTCCTACAACTCTTGTTAACGCTCTTCAAAACGTGATGAATTTATAGGATACTGTCAAACACATATTAGTATTCATGACACAAATCACATTGCTTCCAACTGGTATATAGAGCTGTATCATGCTCTTTTGTTAAAAAAATAATAATGTGCTCAAACTGAAGAAATTAGTGGTTCTTTCTCAGAGAAAAAGGGCCAAAAAGATCCTCTTGGTCCATGCTCTTCAGAGACTGGGGATAGATGTTGCTGAGCATGGCCAGAGGTGAATTTCCAGATCCACCACAGTAGAAATTAAGGGCTTCTCTCAAGTACTGTATGTGCCATTATGAATATGCAATTAGCTGTTCTTCTTTTAAGAGTTTTGCCTGCTGCAAACCATCTAGACACAAGCAAGTTTCCACCCAAGGCTTTTGGTATCAGAAACTTGGACATACCAAGTGGAAACCTCAGATCAAGGCTCAGACGCTGTGCAAAGCACAGCGTGACCCATCACAGCTGGCCTTAGACCAGGAGAAGTGTGAGGAATAAGGCATTCATAGAGCTGCAACCCATCCCATCCTTACGGGCAAAACCTCTGATCAGATACTTGGACTTTTGCTCATACCTCCTTACAGGTGGATTTATTTTCTTACACCAGTCCACAAGCTCTAGCCCAGAACACTCAAAGAGGGACAAGTGCCAACAGAGAATTCAAGTCAACCGCTCCAAAGCCGAGGCATCTCTCAGCCCCTCCCTTAAAGGAAAAGCCACAGGAGCACAAGAAACTTTTCCAGCCTGCATCGAGTGTCATCACGCTGGCCACAGCAGGCCAAAAGCAGCATTGCCAAGCCAGGCAGATGTGGCTAGACACAGACCCTCCCCTAGAACAGGGAAGGCCTTAGTCCTACAAATGTAACCTTAGAAGATACTACTGACACTTTCTACACTACTCTGAAATGCCAGATTGATGTCACACATTTCCTAGTCCTCAGAGCACGAAGTTCCTTGTAGGAAACATCACCAACAGGTGAGATAGCAAACTACGTAGCAAGAAATCCATCTCATCCTGCCCTTACAGGAGGTTTCTGAAAGTCTGGACCCCTAGAGACACGTATATAGCAACCCAACACATAGGGGATAAAAGTGATGGCCAGGTAGGCGTTGCTCTATAGGTACAACAATACCTGCTCTCCTCTATGCAATCTCTGCATCCTTCACTGGGTGCAGGAAGATTGGGGATAGAAGACATTACGCTGGCTTTCCTCTCTGCACCTGGTATTTTCACCTGTTTGTGTGCTGAGGTGATGATTTTTTGGTGTATGCCCTCATTTTCTTGGAGCCTGACTCTGCAATTCCTTCAAGCATTTAACCTGCAAGAAAGTCAGCAGTTTCCCCAACAAGACCTTACATGACCAGGCCTCCTTATTTAATACCATCTTCTGCATACATGTTCACCTTCCTTCTCTTCCATTCCTTGCAGTTTCGCCCACCTGAAAGAGCAGCTGCATTCAGCATCCCAGACTCATTAAATAGCCACTTGGTTCCCCCTCATTCTTGGTCTCTCACACTGAAGCACACATTAAAAAGAAAAAAAAAAAAAAAAAAAAAAAAAGAGAGAAACAGAACGTTCCTACAAAAAAGCAATTTCTTGGCTGGCCATTTTTTTTTTTTTAAACTCCCCTCAATATGGCAGGAGATATTTATGTCTGAACAAATCCTTCTCCCTCCCAATCAATCCAGCTTCCCTTGCTTCTGCAGTGCAGTCACACTGTTTATATCAGTCTGTTGCTGTGAAAATTAACGTGACAACACAAAACGCAACATAATGACTAAAGGTGTGTGAAATAGTCCTGGAGAAATACGAAGTGACTTCAAATGCAAGGTATTTCCTCCTTCCCCTTTCTCTCATCCTACAAGCTGCTACAGTTCTGAAAATGGGACAGTTTTCAAATAGGCTATATTTGCAGAGCAAAGATGGATGCTATTTTTATTGCAAATTAGCAGGTTTTTTAGCAGATCCAACCTCATTTGCAAGTGAAAGTGACTCTACTTACCATGCAGATATAGGTCTTATGTTGGCAACTCATGGAAATTCATGTTTTGAACATACTTACAGAAGAAAAAAATAGATCTTGCCTTTATTTCTGGCTGAGACTAGCTCCACTGAAGAAATACCAGTGGGGCAGCGCGTATTTGCTAAACTACTACATTATGTGAGCAAGTAGGAGAGAACCTGAAGTACTTTCTAGCTGTGCTCTGTGAACTTCTGGGGGCCTGGGGACTTCAAGGAGTCAACAGAGACACGAGAAAAGGTATTCAGCTCTTAGCAGCCTGAAATTTGCTATCCAGGGATCTACATTTCCCCTGGAAAGTTTTGAATGGTCTGCATATTGATGAGGACTGAAAAATCACTGCCCTAATATATAGGGCTAGCTCGGGTCATCCATGGTCTGCACTGATGTGAAAAATTCAATGTAGTAAACAGTACGAGGGCAAAACATTCAGTTAACAGTTAGTCCTGCAAAAGATGCCAACTCAGAATGCCAAAACTTTTCATTAAATTGGAAGAAAAATCTGGTGAGTGGTTTAAGCCAAGAAAAACCGTTGAAAAAAAAATTAGGGAAATAAAGCACTGCATTTAAGTGCTACTGAATCAAAAGTTTTTCAGGGTTTTTTGTTTCAAAATGAGATTTTTCAGTTAAAAGTCAACCTACAACTTGAGAAAGGTGAGGAAATGGTTAAACACCTCCCAAACAAACCAGAAGAATAACTCATTACATCCCAAACTGTGCCAGTTGTGTCAAGCCCAAGCCCACTTCATAAAAATTACTGAGAAAGTAAAATTCAGGGGAGCGAGAGAAAAACTGTGCACACCTTTAAAACCTTCATACAACATTGGTGCTGGATTCCCAGAAGTGTGATTTTAGATTCAGTTACAGCTCCACCATGAAAATGAACTAAGAAGATTAAAAAAAAAAAAAAAAATCTTCATTTTAATATGGGCATTGCAAGAAGAAAGTGAAAAATAGAACAGCAGGCAGGGAAAGCAGAGAGCTCCGATTTCAAGAAGTGGAGTCTAATTTTATAGATTGTAATTTCTACCTGCCAAATTTGCACACGCATTCCTTCAACCTGAAGCTATACAGCAGGTGTGAACCTGTTTGTACCTCTCCTGACAGGAGCACAACAGGGGGAAACCAGCGGTGCAAGTATTCAGGTATGCTAACAAATTCTTTTGGCAGATGCCAGTTTTGCAGTTATCTGCTACACATGAAAAAGCAGAAGGTGAGCGTCAGCCCTGCTGTTATGTTGCAGTGTGACGGGCTCAGCTCTTCTTTCTCCCTATCCCATCCCTATGTATTTTTGAGGTATACAGCTCCCATTTCCATAATGTCCGTTAAAACAGACAGATCACATTCCTGAACACTGTTACCATGGACTTTAATGAGACTATTTTCACCACAAGCGAGTTCAAAATCAGAGGTAACATTTTAAAGACACCTACGTTCATCTTACAAAAATAAGCAAGTAGTCAAAGCTAAAGTTGAAAAAAAAAAAAAGTCTCAAACACAACATCCCAAATCTCCACTGTTCTGCGAGCTCAGGTCCTCTGTTCATACACATTTAGCAGCAGGTATTTAACACTCCATATACCTGTCCCAGACACCGATTCACTCCCCTGTGAGCGATGACACCTTTGGGTTGGTATCCTGGTGGTAGCACTTTTAGCAGCGCAGGCTGCGTCGCTACAACAGAAGTTACATTTTGGAAACTGAAAAAAACATGTTTCCCCACTTCACAGCTTCTACAGGCCTTATTTTCCTTACTATAGGTACAGAGAATATATTTTCTTATTACTGACAAAAGATCAGGGTATTCTTTTGTGAGCACGAGGCATCCTATCATTTGTAGCAAGCATGAATTATTGCAGTGTCTCCATCCAAACAAGTGAACATCTGTATCCCATTTTCGCTGGCACCGTGAGATACCTGGCGCAGCCCCAAAAGGGAATGTTTAGCTACAAGGGTTTAAAATATGCAGTAATTTGCTGTTGTGTTATCTTCTGGTATTCTCTGCTTTGGAAAAAAAAAAAATACTTTATCAGTGAAGTCCTCCCACTGTCTATTTGCCTTGCTTTAGCCCAGAATGAAAGGCATCAAGTAAAACAATTTTGAAAGCCTCATTTATTTTCCTTCCTGAAGAGTGATGCTTATGGGAGCCAGTTGGAGCAGGGTTCTGTGGAGGATGGGACATTTCATGTCCCTCCCTCCACTTCTCCTGGTGAGGATGTTTTATACAGACATACGGGGGACTGTAAGTTTACTCAACCCTCCCAAGGACAGTATTCCTGTGAGAGCGATATTCAGCAGTCCAAGAGTGGGAGGTTCACTGAAAGAAAGTCTGGGAGCTCTTTTAGTCTGGTAGTGCATCCTTGGCTTTTGAAAATATGTCTAAGCCCATGTCTTCTGAAAGCAAGGTGTGTTTTTACAGCAGATTGCTATCTACAGCGATTAGCCACCTTATATAAAATTCTAGGGCAGCAATACTAAGTTTCTAGGGCTTTCAGCTCAGCCTTTACATCCAGATTCTGCTTGGGCATCTCAGATTCATTCTCCATAGCATCTAAGATGTTCATGTAGTTAAAATTCTCCTTTTTTTTACTGAAACATCTTTATTCCTTACTTTGAGAACTGTCCCCTTGCCCTCTCATGGCCAAGCAGAACACTTCTGAAAAGATCTTTTTCTTGGTTGCTTGCATTTACCTGGTCACCCTTCTCTGCAGTCCTAGATGGGTGCTCCCCACCTCAGACAGAAGCTCCTTTGGGGTGATCCCCATTTCATTCGCCTCCAGAGCCATGACTGGCACTGGAGGCGAGTGAAATGGGGATCACCCCAAAGGTAAGTCATCAGCTGCTGCTGCTGCTGCTTCCAGTCTGCCCAGCTCAGAAACCATCCCTCACCCTCTACCCTACCCCAAGCTTCGAAGAAGTCACAGGTACCTCCTTTAAACCCTTTCTTAACACTCTCCTTTTCCAGTGATTTCTGTATAAAAGAGAAAAACAAAGCCTCAGCAGTGGTGTGTGCTGTGACTACTGCCCGTGCAATATTACTCAGATTTTTCCTCATCTTGTGTAGCTTCCTGTAAGGATTATGGGGAAGGGGATGCCCATTTTCCCTGCGTTTGTACAAGCACTCAACAATGGGTCTTCACTCCTTTGAGCTGCTGGAGCTCTTAGATGGTTACTACTAGTTGTACTACTACTACTTTAGTCAGTTATGGTGGTTGCACCACTGTCTGCCTTCCTACAGCCAGCGAGTGCTCGTCAGAGCTCACAGTCACCACGCCATTTGCTAGATGAACTCATGTAATCTAAGTCACTATCACCTCAATATTCAGTTACAGTGTCATTAACACCTTCTCATATGTGGTTCCATCTCCAGTTTAACTCCCCATGTAGGTAAATTGGGCAGTTGGGGACATATTTCCCCCAGTGGATTAAAAACGTTCCGGGTCACTTTTCTAACGTGTTGCTGCAAGTGAAAGTCTCTTAGTCCTTCAGGTATGCTGAGAGTGACAAAATGTGGCTGGCATGGACTGCGGTGCAAAGGGAGAAGCAAGGTCCCTACCGAGGCAGCCGTCCCTGCGCGCTCCCTCTGTGCACCCCCTGCGCTAGCTGCGCAGGACAAGCCTGGAGCAAACACCTCCAAATGGGAAGATGGGAAAAGTCCTTGATAAGCAACTTGGCCTTTCTCCATAGCTGGGAAACTGAGGCACCCGCGGCAGATGACTGCATCTAAATCACAGATGGAAAGAGGGTTTCAGGCAGAGCTGGGTACTGAGTTTTGATCCAAGCTATTTAGACCACACATCATGTCTGATGACTAAAATGATGGCATTACTTCTCTGTTTCAAACTCTGCTTGGCTCTGGAATAAGAGGCAATTAAAATGGTAGGAAAATTCCTGTTATTAAATGTCCACGGGGAAGCTGAACTGACAAATAAGAAACAAACTCACAAATATCAGCAAACAGTATGTTGAGCTATAGAAATATAAATGAAAGAAGTAAATAAGTCCATGTCTCCATAAAGAAACACACTGTTACATCAGTACAGCTATAACTGCCCTGGAAACCCTCTCATCTCAGGGCAAGGAGGGCTTTTGGGGCTTCAGAAAAGTGACCTTAGCAAATCTGCAAATAGTCTTGCTTTCAAATGTCTTCACTAAGGAAGATATCCCCAAAATATCTGTATCAATTTCAATTCACCCCTCATATAATACTCAGTATTTTCATAGAGTTGAAGTCTCATTACAGCCCCTGTGCAAACAAACTCTCACCAGCTTTGGAGGATTCTCCTGGCACAGCAAGTGCAGGATCTGTCTCTAATGCTGCTCACCCAGGTGTTTACCGGTTGTTAACTGTGCTCCCTCGCAGCCTCCTATCTAGGAGAGCATCAAAGTGGAAGGAATGCCACTTGCCTAAATGTGATAGACTATTGCTGGAGGCAGGAGTAACTTGTGCTGTCAGTGTTCAATTAGCACCAAGTTAAACTAAATGTCTTGTGAATATTTCATAACGATCTGCCAGCATCATATCTGAACTCTCTGGCTTTTACCAAGCCATTTCCCTTCCAAAGTGACATGATGTGGAATTAAAAAGGAATGATGAGCCAATCTTGCTTGTTTGAGTATCTGCTCAAGAATCACGCTGAATAACAAAAAAGTAGTAATAATTAAAAAAACAGCACAAAATACCCCAGCAACACCTGTCACCTAAAATTATCCTTTGATAATAAACGGTCTTTGACAAAGTGAGAGTTTATATAAAGAACAGCTCTTCTTTTTCTGACTGTAAATTTACTGTAGCTTTCTCATTTACTTTGTGAGTTACAGGAGCTGATGTAAGCTTTTATATTTCCCATCTTGTTTTTCACAAAAAGCTCAGGAGTTAAATGGGTTGGAGTAGACCTTAAAAGCCAGGGCTAACTTTAACTTGAAATGCCGAACCTGTGGCGAGCACCAGGTGAGCTGCACAAGCAAGCCGTCCTCGCCTGCACCCCGTGCAAGATGCAGCAGTTCTGAGCAGAGCTCGCTGTGGGATCTGGAGCAGAAAAAAAAGACACACTCACAAATGCAAATACCTCAGTGCTGCAAACCAGCCACTAAGCAGACATGCAAATCTGAGGCTGGAAATCTGTGGGATCTGCATCACCTGCCTGGGGGTCCTGGGCAATAAGTCACCGGGGAGCCGGCTTCTGGGCCTCGCAGCAGGCAATCTGGAGCATCCACTGAGCCCTGGCAGATTAGGAAAGAGCTCCAGAAGGCAGAGGCAGCAAAATCTCAAGTGTCACTGTGCTGATTACTCACAGTCCCTGCTGAAGGACAGCGGCTTCCTCCAAGGAGGGAAAGGTGCCACAGGGCACGAAGAGTCTTTCCCAGACTTTCTGCTGAGGCTGCCAATAAGGAGATCAGTTGGTTCCAGCAGTAATGGACCAAAGCCACCAATTCGTATCACCTCATCCATCATACACCCAGATGATAAACGATCCTGGGTTTGCACCAGCCTGGGCTGATACTCTGCAAAACGCAGCCAAATTGCCTAGCTCCGCTTGCTGAGGAGATGGTCCCCTCAACTGATGAAGGACGGGTGAAACGAGAAACTTCTGCTGGCTTGGCTACACAGGCTGGGATGAATGTCCCAGGGAAGTGCATTTGCACAAGCAGAACAAGTGCTGAGACAGGTTTTAAAGTTAACTCAGCACGTAAAGAGCAATAGCGAGGCTGAAGTAACCACTGGGGCTAAACCATTTCACTTGCGCAATGCTAAGTGGCCCATGGCTAGTCTCACCTAGCAACACTGCCTTAAGGTCTTGAGTCACATGGCCACCGGATTTTACAGGAAAATAGTTAGCATATATTAGCTATCTGCCCATAAAGAAAAAAAAAGTCACACCTCTTTTGATAATGAAGACTAAGTAGGAAAAGCCACATGGGAGCTATTCTACAGTACTGAATACAATACAGTTACATGTTGCTGCAACTGTATTGATATAACAGATGTCCTTGCTCATATAGGCAGGATCTGGGTTTTGCCATTTTAAGAATAGTATTCTGTAGCATAATATATATAAATATATAGCAGCTCTTCACCTCTAGTCTCCCTCTCCTTGGTGCTCAGTCCTCGCGTACTTTGATCACTCACTTTGCCGCAAGAGCCAATGCACAAGCATCACAGCCACGCTGCCCACGCCGGCAAGCAAGAGCTGCTGCTGACCCCACAGAGACATTCCTCTCTCTGTCCACCTCGGCTGGCACGAGCACGTGGAGAGGGCAGCTCATGACAGGGAGACATCAGACACACAGGCAGCCACAGCCGCCTTTCTCCCCAGGGTCCTGCAGCAAGTACAGCAGGTATGCACCCTGTGGCCCAGCTCCCAAGGATGAATCCTGGCTCTGCCACCGTGGCAAAGCAGGCAGAGGGGAAAAAGGTCATGGCAAAGCCAGCACTATGGGAGGCTGGAGAAACCCCTGGGCTGTGCAAAGGGGCAGCAAGGGGACATTTCTCAAAAGGGCCAAATGAATTAGGAGCTCAAATCCCAGTAAAATTTGCACTTACTTCTAAGCCATTTTGAAAAATAAAATATCTTACATCCCTCTCTTGCTTCAGCCCATTTATTATCAGGAATCTTCTGGTGAAGGGTTCTACAACAGGGGGGGAGGGAGCCTTATGAAGGGTGGGGGAGCTGCAGGAAGGAGGGGCAGGGAACTCCAGAGAGATTGGAGGCACCTGGGGAGATAGGAACTAGACCTGGAAGAGAAAACAAGACACATCTCTGTGCTCCTCAGGGCCAAGGCACTGCTGTTAAACCCTACAGTAACACATGCTAATTAACACACCCCCACCACCCCTGCCTTTCCAGATGAGGAGGGAGTTGGCTCTGCTGGAGAGGGGGGTTGGCAGGAAGCCGTATTCGCTTCTCTCCACTCGCACCGGAGCGATCTTGTGCTGGCTGTGGGGGGTAAAGCCCAGCACATGATGCTTAAAGGATCCCATAATTTGTTTAACAGACCTGAACACCTACCAGCACTTAACTGCTGCAGATACAGATGTAATATAAACAGCAAAACAAACCTAAGCGTGGCTGAGCTGGAATATTAATACATCCCTCCAACGGCAATAGGGAAGCGCCCATGGATCACATACACAGGGGGGATTGGGCTGTGGACAGGCAGCCTCATTAACAGCCAAATGCCCTGACCCTTCTGCATTACAAATACTGACATTTACTCTCCCCAAATGGCTGAACTGATACACTGACGGTGGTGGTGGCATCCTTCTAGCAGATGGGACTGCTATGTTTTGTACATAGACCCGTTGGGGTTTTTGACACAGTCACTTGTCTGAGTGCCAGCATCTGAAAAACAACTCAGGAGGCCTTTTATGGCTCCAAACTTGAGGCTTTTGGGACCTTTTCCTTTTTTTTTTCTGTTAGACAATCACAAAGAAAGGGCATGCTACTGAAGTCTGGGCAGATAAGTCATGGAATAGATTGCCCTGATTCTGTGTTCAGCTGTATAGCAGTTGCCAGAGTAAATTCAAGGATGTGCTTTAAAATGCCAAAATATATTAGTAACACTCATCTATGAAAATAATGATTATGGGAAAGGGATTTGTTTGTAAGCCTTAAAGAGAAAACACAATTCATCCCATATTTTACTGGGAAAAAGTCGCATATGAATTGAATCTTGCTCCTGGAGTTTCAGCTTGCGAGCTCAAAAGCAGGGGCTGGAATGCTCCCAACGTCACCAGAGCTTTTCCGACCCACCCAGTCCCACTGGCTTTTAGTAGGTTGTTAGAAATAATCAGGAGGCTGTAAAAATAATATTTCTGATTTGATTAACATGATGTTCCACTTAGCCACTCCGTGGCTGTTGTTTTTTGTCCTTGATAATCAACGGGTAGAGGCTGATACTGAGTGTGTAATTGCTAACCACCAGACTGTATGTCAGCCTCAGCCCTCCGCAGCAAAGGGAGTGAGCAAAAAAAGAAAGGAAAGGGACCCAAGAGGAGGGTCATGGGATAAATTATTTTACAACTTTACAAGAGCACCTGTGTAACTGCTCCTATGAACAAGGGGACCTGGCAGGACAGGGGGTGAAAGGCTTTTCTACTATTCCCTTGCATATCTGTCAAAGTCACTCATCTATCATCAGGCACAGGTAGGAGTGTGATGGTCATTGAATTAAGGGCCCTCAAACCTGAGCCTGTGACTTGGCATGGACCCTGGGAGACAGCAAAGGTGCCACAGCACCCACTGGGAGACAGAAGGGTTCCCAGGACTCACACTGCACCGGCAAGACCTGTGACCTGCGCTCAGACACCAGAGAGGACTGAATTAACATTAGCTCCTGCTTCTCTGCACATGGAGATCCCAGTCAGTGCCTTGTGTTCCTCACCGCTGCAGATGGCCCTATACCAAACCCAGCTTTCCTGCCAAATGCATTGCACCGGCTCCCTCCCGATTCTCCGGCAGCAGGCACTGCCTGCAAGGCGAGGTGGGGACCCCCATGGCACTCCTTGCAGCTGTCTGAGGTTGAAAGCCACGATAAAGCCCTGTTTTTGTGAAGTAGTATAGTTCACCTGGTGCCTCCAGGTTTCTGTGAGATGTTTTATTGCATTAGTGTTGTCAAATGGTGACATTTCTGAGTGTAAGTCATAGGGTTGTTGTTAATGCCAATTTAATGGTGCTAAAATGATTAAATATGGCAGGCTTTTAAATAATGAGGTACATAAAAGGTGTTAATAACCTCTTAAGTGCTTTAATAATATTCTGTGCTATCATAAAATGTTAGTAATTGGACCTCTTAACTTTCATCTGCCATAAAGTAATGAAAGAAAAATCTCAACAGAGGCGCTGAATGGCTGAAAATTTTGCTTAAATAAAAGAAAAAATTGAACAATGGTAAAACTGAGCCCTATTTGTTAAAAAAAAAGAAAGAAAGAAAGAAAGAATTAACTGGAAAGCCCAACGGAACATGCATTTTAATATCATGCAAATTCTTAGCATTTCCGAAAAATGTCTTTGGTATAAGATACTGCAAGAACAAAGGATCCCAATAAGGGCACGATGGCTTACTGCTAAACCCAACACCAGATGGGCTGCTCAGTCTGACGTAAGACAAACCTGTATGTTACTTATGTGAGTTAGAAATGGCATCTTCCTTGTACGTAACAGACCTAAGCTAAGCCTGGGCTACTCTTGCAGACCGTGCAGTTGAACAGAGCTTCTTACACTGGTTAATAACAGTGGATCTGCTCCTGCAATGGGACATAGAATCACAGAATCATAGAATAGTTTGGGTTGGAAGGAACCTTTAAAGGTCATCTAGTGCAACCCCCCTGCAATGAGCAGGGACATCTTCAACTAGATCAGTTTCACTGTAATTAAAATGGTAAAAATGGTAAACAGGGAGGCCAAATAGGAATACCTAAATAAAATTTGGACAGGATCCTGGGTAAGCAGCAGCTTCGACAAAAAAGGCCAGAGGTCTGTAAAATCCCCTCCAGGCTACTGCTTAAATCCGACCCAGAATATAGCTAGAGGAGCTGCAGCAGTGTCCATAAAATGTCCTGACACTGCACTGGTATTGCCTTAAGACTCAGCAGGCTCCCCAGCATCATTTCCAGTAATGTTCTTTAGGTCTCTTCCTCCTAAATACCAATCCAGCCCAATCAAATTATTGTGAAAAACCTGTATCAGCAAAACCATTTTCATTAATGGAGATTTGCAGGTTCCTGATTCAATGGCTCTCTTAGGGAAACCCTTTTAAGGTCTTCCTAGCTGCTGCCTTATGTGCTTTGCTTTTCTTTTTTGCTTGTTAACACGTGCACCCAGTTCATTTTAAGAACAGGTGCTCTGAAATGACTCTAAAAAAGAATCTCTGAATTTTGGGGCTCACCACGTAACAGGTAGCGTAACAGAGCACTTCTGAGCCATGCCAGCCCACCTCTGTGAAATACGGATAGCTGGGATTTTTACTAGCCCTCTATTTATAATGATGTGTCATGCAGGCAAGGAGCAAGAGCAGACCCACGTGAGCGAGGCAACCAATTGCTCAGCAGGAATAACAATAGGAAACAGCAGAAGCCAAGAGTTTGCCCATAGGCATTGAAAAAATTATAACGAGCAAATTGATTTTGAGTAGTCTAAATTTGCTTGGAGATAAATCAGGAACAGAACAAATGCTCTATCTAACAGAGAAATGATTCACCAAGTACAGTGTTCCTAGATCCATGCAGAAGGCTCTTGGCTGCTGTGAATGCTGGCTCTTTTTTTTTTTGGTTGGGTTTTTTTTTTTTTTGGCTTTGTATCGCAGACAAGACCATTATTATTTTCTTGTTACGGGTCCAGTGCCGATCCCATTGAAGTCAATGACAAATTTTCCATTAGCTTCAATGAAGGACTTGGCCTCATAAAAGCAATTATTCATCCATACATAAAGTACTTCGTTGACTCTTGTATTTAAGAGAGAGAGACTGCTACCCACTCATCGGCATCTCTCTCCAACACAGCTACAATTTGCAAAGTTCCTCCATGTCCCACTGCAGGCCCCAGCATCCCAGAACAGGATCATATTTCTTCTTACTGAGATGCTCTTTGGTTCATTTGATGTGCCCATTATTTGAGAACCGTCTCTCCTTTTGTCCATTAGGTAAATTCTGGATGAGCTTATTATTCTGGTTTGGTTTGTAACAATCCCTCTGGATCCATCTGTATGCTTATTAGGATTTTAGAAATGCAATCTAATTTGTGCTAAAGCATACAAATTCAGCTCCCCTATGATCTATGCTGTTCAACATGCCATTACTATGTCTGCAACACAGCTCTAATCTATACACATTAGTGGGAGTAGCAGTGGGGGTGGGTACAGGCCAAGCAGGGAACCCCACTGGGACAAATACCTGAGCTCTGGTGAGCCTCGGGACCATAAGTGAAACCAACTGGTTTATAGATAGTTCCTTTTAATTCCTTTTCGACTCCCCATGAAATACTCATTTTTTTCAGCTTGACTGGAAATCATCAACCTCCTTTTGTGGCTGTAAGTGCAATCTATATTTTGAACAATGTTCCTGGAATGTCAAAAGATGTGCAAAGCCAAAGAGATGCTCATGTGCTTTTTTAAACTCGTTCTCTATGTTTTTTTGCCTGCACGCTAGTTCAGATTGTAGCTAGTGCAAGCTTCTGCCTTGTTCTTGCTTGCAAAGCTCTGTGCAACATGGAGAAATGCAGCCAAACCAGACACGCCAATAGCTAGCAATGATTGGTTTCTGGTGTTGATTGGGCAAGTTAATTAAGAGCAGAAGTTATTTTGCTAGGATAGGTTAAAAAAAAAAAAAAAACCACAACAGAGAAAGTGTTTAATTTTGTGATTCAGTAGCTTCGGTTTCTCGAGAGACATCTCCAGACATTATACTGTGCTTCAGCGTGGCTCCTATAGCGCAGCAGAAACCTTGCCGTGGCACAGACACTTCCAGTTTCTTCCTGATTTCACCCCTGAACTTCCAACATGAGAAGTCGCTCACACCAACCTAACCAAACCAAGTACCTCCTCTGGTACCCTGTCTGAGCTTTGTCCCCCACATTTTGCCAGGCAGCATTCTTGCCCCATTGGAGAAGAGGCAAACACACAGAACAGGGTAACGCCACCAGAAAGAAAATGTTTTTCACCCTTCGTTACAGCGGGGTTAGGAGTGGGCTCTGCAGCCCGCTGCCTGCTGCCCTGCCCTCGCAGTGGGGACGGTGAGAGAAGGAGGTCCACCCTGGGCCACCGGCAGCCCCTGGGCTGCTCCCTTGAGCCAGGAGAGACACCAAGGCAGGTCAGTGGTGCTGCCACGCTGACGGGGCCACGTTGGCCACCTGGGCTCTTTCTCGTCGAGGCTGAGCGTCAAGTGTTTGGTTTCTCCAAACTCCATACTAACTTCAACCAAACCTTGTCTTCTTAAGGGTTCTTTGAGTAGCATTTAATGTTTAATACACCGTGCTCTACATCATGTGAAAGAAGCAGATAAAAAAAATCAATAAAGTGCTTGCAAAGTTGCTTTGTACTGAGTTTCACATGCATATTTAGAAACCCTCTCTTCCCTGCCACTCACCTCATGAATCTATTCTTGGAGAATAAAAACTGGGATATACTTTGCAGCCAAAAGTAAAGTCATAAAGAAGTTTGCTCACGTTCCTCGACACATGAGATACAGAGTTAATTAAAAATTGTTCTCTGTACAACAGGTTTGTTTCACTGGAAAATGTCACTGATGTAAGGCTGTTCTACTCTTGTTGCCAACTACACTGAACTGACTCCATTATAAGCTTACTCCTCCCCCCTTCCCATTACTTTTCTTCCAATAATAAACCAGAGAGATCTCAGAACCCACTTTTTTATTGGAAAAGGTGCATTAGGATTAGCTGAGTTGGAGCAGCCATTTTATGCCCGTCCAGTCCCTGTTTATCTGTGGTTCTACAGAAGCAGCAAACACTTGCCCCAACCCTGCACAGTATAAATGAGATATTTGATCCTACAGGCATGGTGCTGTTAAAAGATTCGTAATTAGATAAATACATTTTACAAAAAGATTTTGCAGAATAGTTGCCTCTAGCAACTGTAACAATCTTGAAGCTTCATCTTCTAAAAGGAAAGAAAACTCTTGCAGGAGGCTAGTGCATTATATAAAAATGAAAGATGGTAGTACAGAATTAATAGGGAGGGGCCAATGGAAATGTAGTCCCACTCCTGGAAAAGGGAGTTTGTTTCATTACTGACTTCAAACAGCACATGGATTTGTGCTCTAATTTTTCCAGCCAGATTGCCAAGTCTCAGCCACGGGCTGGAGGAATAGCTGGACCAGGCTGGAGGGAGATCCTGTGAGTGCTCTCTTTCCATAGCTGACGTGCTTCAGAAGGCATCATGCAAACGTCAGCCCTGGAGAAAGCACTTGGCTCTCCCTACACGGCCAGCCTTGGTGCTTCATGAACTAGCTGGGGCATCCTCATCCAAACACAGCTGAATGTCATCTGTACCCTGCCCTTCGCAGCACGGCCATATCTCAGCAAGGTTTCCTGAGCTTGCTTTCCTTGCCAGCCAGCCAGCCTGGAAGTATCCCTAAGATCAGGAAAAGATCTGGTAGCTATCCCTCACTGCCTGAGGATGGGCAGCTACTGGAGAACAAGCAGCATCCTGCAGGCCAGTGCATTCGCAGGGCACCCTGCCCGACTAGGCACAGAGAGGAGGTGAACCCAGACCTCTTGATCCTACCACCGCAGTTGGGAGTCCTAGGAAAAAGCGATGTTAAGTTTAGACATACGCCTGGTTCATGCCGAGGTGACCAGTGGCTACTTTGATGCCCCTTTTCTCCATCCAGCTCAGAGCCACCGTGAGGCTGCTCTGAACCACTTCTGAATGCCATGTCCCCAAGGGACCTCTCTGCTGCTGGGGTAGGAACACTGTAGGACTTCCCTCTTCCCCTTGCAGATCCCAGTCAATGAAGCTTCCCAGCGTGCCGGCAAGGTGGGGAGTTTTATCCCCACAGACTCAGTGCAGGATAGCAGCTGGAATGGGAACTCTTCCATCCTCACCCCCATACTCAGTATATTTAGCCCTGACCTAGAAAGACCATCCTTTCTAGGGCTGAGTTGTGATTCAGACAGTCTGCTTACTGAGCAGAGACTGCCAACTGTGCCGAATCATAGCTGATTAGAGGTGGGAGAGAGCCTGAAAAACAATACACCCAGGCAAATGCAGTGGGTTTGGAGCATTTAATGAAAATTATATTTAACACCATTTTGGTGACTTAAAGAAAAATTAAAACAAACAACCCTCGCACCTTTCAAAATAACCCTACCTGTCTCTGGTGGGTGAGAAGAGACTGGCAGAGTTGCTATTTTAAATCAGTGGAACAGGGTAAGAAAGAATGTACATATAGACAGATACATATATATAGGTATAGACACACACACACGCATCTCCAGATGAAGCAGGGGACACTTTTTCTGAGAAAGGAAGCATGGACAGAGAGGCAGATACCTTCTGGCAATTTAGGGGAAATTCTATCTTGAAGCAGAACAAATCCTATCGTGTCTAGGGGAAACAAGAGCAAAAGAAAAAAAGTACGAGAAGATGTCTGGAAACATGTAAAATGCTCATACAGAAATGTCTGCTGTCAGGTCAAAAAGTGTCCCACAGCACAGCGTGGGACTGGAGCTTGTATCCCACAGGCAGTTATCCTCCGCCTGCAGACGTGCTCGGGCTATTGCCTGGGATCTGAAGGAGAAATCTTACCTCCAAGCCTGTGAGAAAGTAGGCGGAGGTACACAGTTCTTATAAACTAGTAATACAGTCAGGGAGTTAAACTGGAAAATACTGCATAGGCCAGTCTGGAGAGAGCAGAACAGGAGACTAAACACAACAGTTTAACAAATAATTACAGGTTCTTTATATGGACTAGAATTTGTAATCCGCCTTCATCCACTTCTCTTTGCACAGTTTAGAATTACAATGCCAAAGGGATCACAGGGAATCATGAAATAATGTCCTGTGTTTGAGTGCAGAGCAGACAGTCTCTGAGGGTTTTAGACAGTCCATTTGATACTCTTTTCATGAAACATTTACCATGTTGTACTGAAGTGTTCACTCCATTGTACCTTAGCAAACACAGCGGACATGCTGTTACAGTCACTCACATGTGCAGGATGTTTGCAGCCATTAAAAGTGATGAGAAAAAAACCTGACCTGGATACGTTCTCCTGGATTTAAATTCAGTTAAGTGTGGGCATTGAATATTATCTCCATAATAAATTTGCCACACCATAAAACATAGTGGGGAATCAGGAAGTAATATCTTGCATTTCAACAAATGCTCGGTCTCTGAGGACCTCCACCATCCATTTGATACACTTGGTATGTAGGAGTACAATTTCTAGTCATCTATATTTTTTATCTTAACTGCATGGAGAAGATATAGTATTATGACAGTGGTGCTGGGTTGATATTTGGGGGACTGTGGATCAATTACCAGCCCTGCAACAGACTCCCTGACTCCCCTGAGAAGTGACAGCCATTTGGTTTTACGTCTGCGGAACAAGCCCCTAATGCCTCTGCTCCTCTGCCCTGAGCCCTGCTGCCAGGACAGATACCTCCTTGTTTCCCTGAATAACAATAGTGTATCTAATGACACGGAGATGGGGCTTATCTATAACTGAATTGCAAACAAAAAAGTCAGTCCACGTTCCCACTTTAATGTACAGAGACAACTCTCTTTTTCTTTGTTTCGTTTTGTGTCTTCCAGTACCAGCTCCCCTCTTCTGCCTTTTCTTTGGAAAATGCTGTTGGAGGCTTGCTGGAGGTGGAGCTGGGAAGCTGCAGGGTTCCCAGCCTGAAACGAAGACTGAAACCTCTCCTTGGCTTTGGGGAGAGACGCAGCTCTGGGTTCGCACACTGCACACGAGCTCATATTGCAGCTCCTCCAAGAGTTGCCAGCAGTTGGAAAGCAGCACACCTGGGCTGGCCACCTCGGAAGGGCCGGGGGGGAAAGGTGCGCAGACACTGTTCCTGCTTAAGTATGTCCACCGGTGCTTTTGTGTTGTTTTTTAAGAGAAGAGCTTAACTAAAGAAACAAAGTCTTCTCTGGTAGTCAAGAATAAATATTAATAAGAATAAATGCTGATAAATATTAGTCTAAAAACAACTCAGTATTTCTGTTTCAGAGGAACTTGAATGTTTGTCAAAAATATTTGAGGAGTCAAAAAGGAAAGAGAAAATATCTGCAGTCAAATAAAATATATTGTTTGACTATAAATAAAAGGGTTTTTTTACATCAGAAGTGGTTTTTAAACAACGCTGGAAGAAATTGCAAAATGACAGTTTGCAAATAATGGAAATGTTTTGCTTAGAAACACCTTCAAAAACATTTCACCTTTTTTTTTTTTCCTTACACAAATATTTTGGTAAACTGACACTGGTTTGGGAAACACTGCAGTATCACCTACTCTGCATTTTTTGCCCCTCAAAAAATGACCAAAAGTGTGCATTCGGTTCTACTCGGGAAGTTTCTTTTAAAAAATTGTATAATAAAAGGCTTTACTTTAAGCACAAGTTTAAATCTGTTCGATTTTAGTGACTTAAGCACAGACTAAATTAAGGAACTGCCAAGTGCTTTGCTGAGTGAGTCTGCAGTCAAGCACCGAGCGAGCGCCTGGGCTGAGTGGGGTCCTGGAGCACGTGATGAAAAGTGAAAATAAAGCATGAAGAAATAAACAGAAAATAAGTACGGCACTTGGAGATTTTGAGCTTTGTTTGTACAGTATTTCTAAGGTGTGTTTTGTATGCTTGAAAAAATCCCCTTATTCAGGAGCCCGGAATCGCTCTTCCATCTCCAGCTCTGATGAATAGCAGAGGCGCAGCATGCAGTCCTTTATTCTGAGGGAGCCTTAATCACTCCCCTCCCGAAACTGCTGCTCCATTTGACTGACAGAATTAGAAGCAATCCACATATTGGAGGGGAAAAAAGAAAGGCAGACCCATTTGGTTGTCAGACTGTGGGTACATACACAAAGCTTTTAGCAAAAAAAGAAAGAAGAAAAAAGAAGAAAAAGTTGTTGCCCTCCTAAATCACATCTATATTAATGACATGAATGACAGGCTTAAGGGGAAAATTATAAATCTTTCTTTCCAGCTTTTCTTTTATTGCCCAACCATATATTTCATCTTTCTAGAGAGCAGTGCCATTAAACATGCAGCTGACAGACGCGAGCGCTGTAGATAAGCTGCAGCTAGACTCATCTGAAGCAAGGTTAAGCATTTCGGTCGCACTTGCCCAGCGGGCACGGCTGTGAGCCTTTCTGCACCGGGCGATGCCATGCAATACCAAAGCAACCAATACGGCACTTTGCTTCTGTAGCCCCCAGAGTGCCCGGTGACCATCTCTGCGTGGCAAAGGAGAGGACTAAGAGACTGCAGCACTCAGTTGGGGCTGTGCAATTGGCCATATAACCCAAGAGTCCTGACACCCTGGTCATTTGGGACTCCCCACCCCTTGGTATCCTGTTTCACAGGGAATAAGCAGCTCTGTTCTTGTGGCAGGACAACTCTCTGGGGCTGCAACCTGCCAGCAATAGCATCCAGAGTGACTCCAAAGCCTCCAGAGCCCTCAAAGGACGTCCTCTGCATTGGCAGAGCAACAGCATATCTGTCTTTATGAAGGTGCTTTGGGCTGCTGAAGGAAAGAAGAGTGTTGGCTCTCCTCTCCCATGCCATACAAGAGGCTGCCTCTGTCTCCAGAGCAGCCACAGATCTCTGCATTTCTGCTTTGTTCATTTTCCTAGTCTCCGAGGAAAACACAGAGGAAGACAGAGAAACCCCAGTGCCTTGCAGGATCACAGACATAGATGTGATCCTCTTCATTTAAAAATAATTCCTTTAAATTTCCCCAAACCCAAGTTCCGTTTTCCCTGGAGGCAATATATAACTAATATGACTGATATATCTATTCTGTGTGGTGTGTGTATGCTTGTGTGTATATGCATTTATATGCACACACGTGTTATTCTTTTTCTGTATGAGTCTCCTGCGAAAGACTGTTACGGTCATGTATAACTGCCTGTGCTCAGACATACTGCAAAGATACTTCCTTGGGTTTTATTGTCTGTGACCACTATACTTATGTTTTATAGCAGCCTAATTACAGACAATCCACTTTAAATGCTGACATGCAGTGTTAAGTTATTCTGCAGGTGAATGAGTAGATATAACATTTCTCTGCGTTCTCCAAAATTGTGTAGTAGTATTAACTGGATTTGTCAATGGCAGGACTGTCTGGAGAAATTAATCTATTTAAAAACGGTCCTTGATTTCCCATCACCAGTGGCACTGAATGCATAGTGTTTGGGGAATGTTTTTTTCATGAAGGAAGTGGAGGATTAAAAAATTAAATGGTTTCATGTGAAACCTCCTGCACAGCTTAGTTTATAACAATAAAAGGCAATGATGGTTCCTTACAAATCAATTGAGGGTAAAAACAAAATTAAGAAAAAATCACAATGAATAATCCAGGTGCTACCACATCCTGCTCTCTGGCTCTACCTGTGCTGCACAGCCCAAACGGATACAGTTCCCACCTTTTCACTAGCACTGCTATCATAGATAATAAAACTAATTTAATTTTCTATCACTCTCTTAATCGAAATGGACATCCAGAGATTTCACAACTGTAGGAGGGCAGTGCACAAAACCATACCTTTACTGGAATGAAGAGGCACAGAAAAAGAAAATTTTTTGGGGGAAATGCCATAAGAAACACTGTCATGAAAACAGGCTTTAAATATTGAAGACACATAAAGGACAACATACAGCACAGGGGGAACAGGCTGAATAAAACATGCTGCTATTAAAGCCCTGGAGCTCAGTCCTGAAGGGATCCGCATTTTTCCTATGCAGACTGTGATTTTTCAGGGATTCTGAGCACCACTGGAAGGCTGTGGGTCTGCAGGGACGCCGTGCCTGCGGAGCAGTCCCTGTGCGGTGACAGGTAGCTATTCCCTCCCAGGCTCAGTCTAGCACATTAAAAAAACAACAGTATCTTTCTTTTTTCAGCTCTCTGCTTCAAAGGCTCTCTAATGCGTTACCATTACCCCGTGCTCATCCCCACTACAGCGATAAGCGCAGTATAAATAGCTACCAGTAGATGACAGATAGAACATGGACATGACAACAGTGTCCTCCCCCTGTTCCCGCAGTCGGCACGGCAATATCTGTCGTGATCCACTCAGCAGTGGGACTGCAGGAACACAGCGGAGAGGCAGAGGTGCTGGCAGGAGTTGAGCTGAAGCAAGGCAAACTTTTCATGGTGTCCCCAAAATCCCATCGGAGGTGAATGTACAGGTGAATATTTATCTGAGCAAAGTAATAACCTCAGGGTTAATTAGGACTTGGCATAATTTGGTCAGAACTAGGAATTGATGTGATTTGATGTTCAGTGCTTCAGTGAGCTCCCACTTTGGCTCTTTTTCCTCCTAAAACCCTGCAGCAGTGCTATCTAGCTCAGGGATAATGGAGGGAATTAAAAATCAGCTCCTCATCTCACGCTAATTCTGTTTGCCTCATTGTCCTCCTATATCCAAAGCAGCAAAATATGAGCAGGATGTCCAGCTTTGGGCACCATAATTTGAGAAAGACATAGATTGATTGGCGAGAGGCCAGAGAAGAGCAAACAGGAATGGTAAGAGATAGGGAAAACATGAGCTGTAAGGAAAACTTGTAGGAATTGGGTTTGTTTAGTCTAGAAAAGAAAAGAATGAGGAAAGATATGATAAAAGTCTTCCAATATGCAGAAGTTTGTTATAAAGAGGACAGTGATCAACCGCTCTTCTTGTTCCTTAAGAAATCACCTTATTTACAGCAAAGACGACGGAGGTTAGGCATTAGGAAAACATCTTTCCAACTACATACTGGAGTAGGGAAATCCTGGACCAGACTGCGTAAGGTGGTTCTGGTGCCTTCTCTGCACCGGTGGCTTTCAGAACAGCTTAATGAGGCAGGGGCCATGTACCTCTGAAATCCTCTTCCGGCCCCGTCTCCTATTGCTTTGTGCTCAGCTCCTGCAGCAGACGGTGCTGGTGACATCCATTGTGTGTGTGTGTCCATCATCCCCCCCCGGCCCCGAGCAGCCCCTGTCCTCTTGCTGGCAGGGTAGGGAAAAAGCTGGAGCTCGCTGCTGGGAAACACTGACCATCAGGGTACGGTTACCATTCGGAGGTAACTCTGGCCTCAGAAGGTACCCCTGTACCCCCAAGCTCCCACATGGGCTGCAGTTATCACTGGCCTATTTGGCACGTGCAGGGGCATAAGATGGCTCAGTCTGTCCTTCTAGCTCAGTGCTTCATCACAGCTTGGCCCTTCATTTGCAGCGGAGGCGTTTCTTCCGCTTGGGGTACTGTTATTTATTGGTATTAGCCCCGCACAGCTCGAAGGGGAGCCCCACTGCGTCAGGCTTTGTACAAAGTGAGACTCGTGGGCACAGCAGAAACAATCTGCACAGCAGGCAAGGAGGGGAGGGAGAGCAGGGCAGGGACGCGCTGGAGAAGAGACTTGGTCCAGGTTGTGGCTTCGGGGAAGCGCACCCCTGCGCAGGTCCCCCCCGTGGGGCCGCGTTTTGACCGCTGCCTTCTTGCGCACATGCACGTGGACACCCAGACAAAATAGTAGTGTCCTGGTAAAGAGGTGAGCCCTGACCTGAAGTCAGAGGAGAACTGGCTTGCAAAAGTCAATCATGTTCTGCAAAGCTAGTAAATATTTCACGAGGTTTGCAAAGCCTCAAACTCCACAAGCTTGGCAAAGCCTGACCAGCTGCTCTCCTCAAGAGCTATAAAGAGTCTGGATTCAACACTTAGCTGGCAATTTGCTGAAGACACATGGGGCAGAAAAGAAACCAAATTTGCTCTGTTCAGACTGACATTGGCTCCCCACTGTTGACAGCAGTCCAGATTTGGGGTCTGGTCTTGCTCCCACTGAATTCAACAGGGAATTTTTCCGTTGGCTTCAATGGGGGCAGTAATAAGCCATTGTATCTGTCAGTGCAGATTGCCAATGGAAGACAAACTGGAATAGCTAAGTGCTGTCTGTAATGAGAGATCATTTTTTCCCTCCCTCCTCCTCTCCCCCAAGTCCATTTTCAGACCATAACCACATTTTAATGAATAAAAAGTTGTTGTTTCAAATCCTTGCAGAACTGCAGTCCCTGCCAAGCCTGTTTTTCTTCTGGAAAGACAGATGGATGTGCTCACATTATGGTAGTTGTTTTTTGCGTGCCATATATTTTCAGTGATGTTCATGAAACTAGAATTAGTGACACTAATAATGACAAATCAGAGGGCTAATATTGTTTAACCCTGTTAAAGAGTGTTATTACATTTACATGTTCCCACAGAGTAAATGCTGTTTGGCTCAGACATATGTCTTGCTATCTGTTTATTTTTATGAATCAGAAATGAATCAGCAGTCAGTCTAAGAGTGTCCCGTAGATTTACTTGTCTCATATACCATTTTAGAAGGGGGAAAAAAACCGCACCAGGGTTTATAGAATCATTTTGTGTTCAGTAGAGGCATAACAGTATTATTAATTTAATTCTAATCAATAAGACAGAATATTGCAGGTCTGCACGGACTTACCCCAAAATGCTGAGCTATTGAGGAGGCTAGACCGTGCTCTTGCTGGTTTAATACTCATTCCTATTCAGATGGTGAAGACAAAACTAAACCTTCAAATTAGATCTTATGTGTGCGGCTGTCTGATTTTCACTGTTTATGAGCAGATACACAACTGCCTTTTTCTCAAGCCAACGGGTCTTTCAGAATGCAAAGAGCAAATGCACAATGTAGTCTGCAGCACTTAGGTCCTATTTGCGGACAAGACCTACAGTAATTTAGAGCTGGGAAATGACTCCCTCTCTGCACTGCACTCAGCAGATAAATAAAATAAAATGACAGTCACTAATATGATGCTTCCATCCATATCTTTCTTCAATACTCAGGGACTTTTGAGAAAAGGGTTAGGATCCTTGGACAAGACTTTGAGAAGAATCTACTCTTTGAATTGTTAGTTCCCTTCCTTATGCCTAGGCCTTGCACCTTATTTGTAAGCAGCTGATAACAAGCTTGATAATCTCTCCCTTAAAAAAATAAACCCAATACACTGCTTCAGAAATTTGACCAAAAAAAAGTTATGTAAGAGGTAAGAAAAACATCACACTTTCTTAGAGCATTAGACATTCCAAGAATTACAGAAGGTAATTTAAATTCAACTCAGCCGCTACTGTTGCAATATTGAGGTTTTAAAGTCAGTTTATTTATATTTTAACTTTGCAGTTTCCCATAAGGCATGGTCAAAGTCTTTAACAGAATCACTGACATTAGGAATTCTCATCCTCCTTTTCCCTTGCTCCTTATCAAGTGTACTTTGTTTCCTGCAATGGTTTATTGGGACCATCTGCATCTCCTCCTGTTTTCTCTCAGGCATGGAGATAAGATTTCACCTTTGGATGTCTGGTTGAAGTCCAGCTGGCAGTCTGGATGTGTTTGGTGGCTGTGGCTCAGTGCCTGTTGCATGCACACGCTAGTCTCACATGGTGGCGACAGAAAAACCCACGTGAGAACCACCCTTCGTGTTTAGGACCAACTTCATTTTCCTCTTCAAGGCCAGGGCCAGGAGCTTCAAACCTGGCTGCCTGAAATATAAACTCCCCAAGTCCTTATCTGAGTGATTCAATAAATGGCTGGGTTTTACAGAGGCTGTGAAGCCCTCACTGACGTAGGAAGGGAATGGCAAGGCCTGCTAGAATGACTAGCGCACCATTTGCCAAACAAACACCCAAACTGCTTTCCAGACTTTTTCAAACTGCTTTTGGGTCGAATTATGTCCTTGCAGCTGCCTCCCTCTCTGGTCACTGCTCTCCTCATTTCTGATCCCACTGCCCAACCTGAGAGCAGCGCAATTGCTCTCTGCATCCTCTCAGAACTTACAGTGCTCATCCCTACAGTGGTCATCACTCTGTTAGCAGCAAAAGCAAACAGGGCACTTCCACCCAAAGTTGCCCAAGAAGGGGAAATTGCCATAGTAAAAGATACCATTTATCCCATGCAGCTCTGGGCACTTTTCGATGTCTGGCCACCTTATCGTTCTCCCCTATTACTGGTTTCAGCCTTATTCAGTACTTGAACATGAAGTGAAAAACCTTTATTTCAGTCTTTGGAAGTGGTAATACTCTCTGTTGAGGCCAGCCCAGCTGGGTAATCTGGTTTATTTGCAGCTGAGGCCTGGTAAAACACACTGCAGCAAATGGTTAGAAAGTGAAATCAGCCCTTCAGCAGACGGGGTGGAGGATGACATCTCCTGGAGCCGGGAGAAGGATGGGAGAGCTCTCCTTCACAGTTTATCTAGCAACCCTGCAGAAATGTTGCAGTCTTTGAAGATAAGAGGAGCAAAGACAGTTCCTTTCTTCTTCCTTGCCTCCTCCTTTCCTCCCTTCATTTTGGAGACACGTTATGCACACAGAGGGTCAAGTACCTAGTTAAATGAAACATTTTTCAAAAGCTCAATGTGAAGGTTTGCAATGCAGAGAAACAATCTTGAACCTCGCTGCCCAGAAAGCCAACTGTATCCTGGGCTGAATCAAAAGAAGTGTGGCCAGCAGGTCGAGGGAGGTGATTCTGCCCCTCTCACTCCACTCTCATGAGACCCCTGCCTGGAGCACTGCGTCCAGCTCTGGAGCCCTCAGCACAGGAAAGACATGGACCTGTTGGAGCGGGTCCAGAGGAGGGCCATGAAGATGATCAGAGCGCTGGAACACCTCTCCTAGGAAGACAGGCTGAGAGAGTTGGGGTTGTTCAGCCTGGAGAGGAGAAGGCTGCGGGAAGACCTTATAGCAGCCTTCCAGTACCCGAAGGGGGCCTGCCAGAAAGCGGGAGACGGACTTTTTACAAGGGCCTGTAGTCATAGGACAAGGGGTAATGGTTTTAAACTGAAAGAGGGTAGATTAAGACTAGGTATAAGGAAGAAATTTTTTATGATGAGGGGGGTGAGGCACTGGCACAGGTTGCCCAGAGAGGTGGTAGATGCCCCATCCCTGGAAACATTCAGGGTCAGGCTGGATGGCGCTCTGAGCGACCTGATCTAGTTGAAAATGTCCCTGCTCACTGCAGGGGGGTTGGACTAGATGGCCTTTAAAGGTCCCTTCCAGCCCAAACTATTCTATGATTCTATGATTTTCCCAAGAAACCAAACAAGGAATACCCTGTGTACTGAAACTTTTGTTTCTTCGTTTCTTTCTTTTTTATTCTGTGAATATTTTTATTCTTTTTTTTTAGTATCTCATGAAGCAGAAGAAACTTCTAATCTTTGCTCTGCCTATCTGATGTTTTAGAAAAGCCAGAGACAAATCTGTAAAAGCACTCTCTCTGTTTGTTAGATGTTTTTTTTCCCTTCTTAAACACAGGCTGCAAGTCTCAGAAGAAGTCAAGGACTCGAGTTTCTCTTTGGTTTTAGTGCCTGGCTGCTTCTACTGTGTTAAAGTGTCAGCTCCAAATAAATAAGAGAATGAAAACAGAGAAGGTCTATTTAAGAGAAAATGTCTGTCCTTCAAAGTCTGGAGAGATAGAAGTGAATTTATAGTCCCCTGGGCAACATCCAGGGAATATTTTGGAGCTTTGAGGCAAATTGTGGATGCTGGAGCCAAAGTCCTCAGTGGTTTTGTGTGTCCTTAATATTGCACTGAGATCTGAGCTGCTTCATATCCAGATAAGTGAAAAGTGGATTAAACCCGGAAAGGGAAGAGGCAAGAGGAGGTCCTTGCACTGTGGGCCAATGTGGTGGCATCGGCATGAACCTTGCAGGAGGGGTTGGTATATGGCCAAGGTGGCAGAGGTAGCCACTGGCCAGGACAAAGACGCTTTGGGCTGGAGGCTGCAGGTTAAGAGGAAGTTTGGAGCTGTGAAATTCAGACTTTGATCTGAAGAAACTGCTTGCAGCTTGAGCACGCTGCGCTCTGCGGGTCAGGATGCTGGCTTGGACCATCTCTACCACAGAGATAAAGGTAAGTTTCCTGAGCAGGTTTGAGGGAGCCATTCCCGAGGTGAGCTTGCTGAGATCTTCATCACACGCCTCAGGGCAGAGTCAGTTATTGCTAGAGAAGGCAAGAAGCACATCCCCTCTCCCCTCCGTGCGCAGTGGTCAGGGTCAGCGTGTTTTACCCTGCCCTGGGCTTCCAGCTGGCCCTGCCTCCTCGCCTGGGAGTGAACACACAGGGGACACCATCTCTTTGCACATGCCCCTCCGCTTTCCGGCTCCCTGCCCTAGCTTTTTTGGGAAATATTGAGGAAGGCCTGGCATGGGTGTACAATTTCTGGACCTTGACAGACTTGGGTAAAAGTGGGCTTTTCTAAAGCACCTCTGTGTGACTATCACAGCTTATATAATCATTTCAATTAGTACAGTGCAGTCTTGCTTATTTGGACTCATGTGATTACCTGCGAACCAAGGCTGAATTAATTTAAAAGGAAAAAAAAAGAAGTAGGTGTCTGTCTTAGAGCTGTGGAGAAAAGTTCAAGGGAAGTGTGGACTTCTCCATTGATTTTCCACAAAAATATTTCCGATGTGTTATTTTCCCTCACCAACTTTTTATTTTAACAACATATGGTAAAGCAGCTCTGCCTCAGTGTGGATGTGCAGGTCTTACTGAGCAATGCTGCCTCCCTGGACTGGAGACAGCTCGGATTATTTTAAAACAACAGCATTCATAATTGCACTATATGCAGAATCAAGACTAATACAGAAGAGTTACCATAACAACACCACCTCGACATGGTGCTTGCACAAATACCTAACACATCCTAGGGACTGGATTCAATACCCTGTTGGGTGAAAAACGTTCAGCCTTTGAGAATGGACCACTGAAAATGGTGGTGCCTGAGTCATAATTTTGTAGCAGGAAATCTGTCCATGAGAAAAGGCTTTAGCAAATTAATTATTAGAATTTTATTAGTAATTTACCTAACCAGTGGCTACGTTAGCTACTGTAGAGACTGTCACCCGCTTGCTGGCTGATGAGTCCTACAACTCAGCACATGCAGCAGTGGTTCATTGTAGAGTTTATGGCAGCAGAATAGAGCTCTGGGGTGCTTGGCACTGCACAAGCACCGGGTAGCAGGAAAAGAAAAAAAACCTCCCATCTTCCAGAGCTAAAGCTAAAGATGACCCCAACACACAGTAGGAAGGGAAACAACACACACAAAATCATAGCAGCAAATGACAGATTATCTTCATGAATATGTGCTTTTTTGAGGAAAAAGCGTTATCTATCAAAAATAATCCAACTGGAAAGAAATGTAATGGGAGCAAAGATAAGGGGGGAATAGGGCAGGGAGGAGAGGGCAGCAGGGACGTAGGGAAAATGATGAGTGTGGACAAAGAGAGGTGACTCCACCAGATCAGCTAACAGAGACCTGTTCTGCTATCCTCACACCCAGCAGTTGCAATTGCCTTCAGAAACCCCTTACTGACTTCCATGCTCCATTGTTATTGCAGTTCTCAGATAAAATACCACATTTCAAAAGACCATTTGGCCTATTGAGAGTTATGGGGGTAGGGATTCTTATTTTTTTACAGCGAGACTTCTTGTTGGTGTTCAACATTTTGCTATCTTAATCCCACAAATTTTTTCGTTTAGAAGCCAGGTAGCTAAACACCATGCAGTTCCTTTCCCCTTCAAAGTAATTCTTCCACCTAGATCAGCTATAATGAGGCAGTCTGCTCATCATGCAGAACTATGCAGAATATTCGCTTCCACTAAAGAATGACTGCACAGGGCAAACTCCCCGCTCCAATCACTGCATCTTCATAATTCTTCTTCGCCTTGCAAGCAAAGTACCAGGCCTTAAGTCTCCTCTAAGTTTCCATAAGGGTTGCTCTAACACAGATCCCTGCTCTTTTATTTATTCCCAGAAGAACAGTGCTTGATTTTGCTTACAGTCCTTCACTGCTATTACAAAAAAAGAGCTCAAGTCGTTTCTGCTCTGCTTGCTTTGATAGTGATATTCAGCAATGAGATTCTTTGTGCGAAAGAAACCCAGGAAAAGCAGCTTTTCCTAGCATTATAATTTGTTATAGTTGGGTGTTAAAGTTTTCAGCTGAGCTGCTTGTGATAAACACTGCATATGCTCCAGCCTGCATAGGTTCCCACTAGCTTTTCTTTGTCCAGGTTAGCGACATAGTAGTTTCAGGTTCCCACTGCAGCTAATGGAGAGAAAAAGGCTTTTTAAGAGCTGTGATTTATCCCACTTCAGATCTGAATCATTCTGAGGTGTCTCTCTTCCCCACTGAGTGCAAAGGGATCACAGGGCAGGTGCTTTGCTAGTTGACACAGGTACTTTTTAGGCTGGATTGTGCCTGCCCAAAGCTGCTCACCACCTCAACAGATAAGAAAATAAGTGAACGGGAAAGAAAAGCAAGACACAATAGCAGGAGGTAGGCAAGGAGGCTCAGAGAGATCAGCCACTGGCTGGAAATCACGGAAGGCACTGAGATGGGAAGAGAATCCAGATCTCTTGATGAAACCCGTTTTTCTGCGTTTTGTACCACAGGGCTCTCCTCTCTGTCAAACAAAAAGAATGTGATTGTATATTTCCTTTTTCTCTTCCCTTCCAGTAGTTGCATGTTAATTAAGCACTTAAAATTTTTCCAGAGCAATTGTAAGACCAAAAACCTCTAAGTCAGATGGAAAGAACTCAACATTTCAGCCAATGTGAAGTAGCCAGAAAAATAAGTATGTGGGAAAAAAACATTGTGCAAATAATATTGCTGAGGGAAATACAAAAATTACATGAGAAGGGCAGATAGGGGCATTGTGCAAAGGATAAGGAAGGAGAGTTAGGAACAAGGGAGGGCTGCTAATTCTGCTTTGTAAGCACAGTTGGTGAACAATTACCATTCCCATTCCTGCCCCCGCTCCCCAAGGTTTTTGACCCCCGGAGCACAGCCACACAAACACTTCGTTTCACACTCTGCACAACCGTGAGGGTCCCACGACCTTCGGCAGCCAGGCAGTGGGGACAGGAGGGAAGATGGGAATCAGGGGTGGGAACCTTGCCAAGTGGATCTGCCACAGACAAAGAAATGAGCTATCCTGCCCACGGCTGACCTACCTCAAGAGTTTCTTGCCTCTCTGTCTTGCTTTTGCTCTGGAGCTGGAAATGTCTGCCTAATTCATTGTACCGAATGCCAGATTAGCTCTTTGTGTGGCTACAGAGGTAGAAACCTCTAAAAATGATAATCAAGGGCTAAACTGATTATTTTATGTGACCTGATCAGATTTTGAAAATAGCCCTGCCCTAAGCAGACAGTTGGACTAGAAGACCCCCAGATGTCCCCTCCAACCTAGTCTTCTGATTCTGTCACAGGTTACTAGGAAAAGCTGCAAAGATTTAGGAAAACAACTCTTCTGTCCTGTGGACTACAAACCCAGCATTTCCAACAGTTGTTTCTTTTCATTACCAGAAAAAGACCGAGACCTAGATCTCAGGGGCTCAACACCCCATAAATCCTGGAGCAAAGAGAGGGTCTCTACAGAGCGATTGCCAAGCTACTCCATGACAGGTAAGCCTTTCATTCTCTGCTTTTGCTGTGGGATGGCATACTAGCCTTTTCTCTCCAATTTATTTGCCTCTTAAGAAAAAAGCCAAAGCCAAGTGAAAGATAAGCTGCAAATGCTGCAGACCTTGCTCCTGCTGGTCTCCCACAGCAGTCAAGGAGTGATGATTGCAACATTAGACCAGTAGAGTTTCTTCATTTGTTTTGAAACTGTCTCAGCTGTGACACACACCCCAGCTTTCTGTGTCATTTCTTGGCTGTGTTTATATCCCCTCTACATGGACCTACAGGTGCTCAGCACCTCCAGAAATATAGCTGAAATACAGTATATGCATGCCGGTTTGCACACTTCAAATTGTTTTCCCCCAGAATTTGGCCGCACAGGGAGTCGGAGGCAAAGTGAAGAGTAGGAAGCATGGGGCTGGTGTTCAAAGCTGCGGCCATAGTGCTCAGCACAGCTTTGGGTTAGAGGCTGAGGCCAGCAGCCCCCTGTGTCCACAGGGAGACATGGGCTTGGATCCCAGTGGCAACACAGCCACTTTTCTGTGGTGGTGGTCCCCGACTCTTCCAGTGCTGATGTACGCTGCCACAAGTGCCAACCTCATGAAGGTATATGCAACTCAGCCTGCGCCACCCAGCATGAGGTACACATACCGGTAACGACCCCCCAGCTCTGCACAGTGCTCATGGGACACAGGTCAAGTGGCCTGACTTCTGTAGTTGTTCTCAGGTTATTAGACCAGCGTATTTTGGAGACATTAAGACTTTATTATACCCCCTTACAAGCTTAAAAGCACTTGGCACTATGCCTCTGTAACAATTTTAATCAGTGCGGTTAGAGGGGGCTCTTATTCCAGCTGCTATGATTTAAACCAAACCAAGATGGCAATCCACAAACCCCGTCACAGTGGGGTTAGCTCAAGCTGCCCCCTTTAACGCTGGCTAGTGAATTAAGTCCTTAATAATACCTGGAAAAGGATCTTTGCATGACAGAAGAAGAAACTTTGCTCAAAAGAGGTTATCAGTGGGACCCCAGGAGACCAGTCACTGTGAAGCTTTACTTCATTCCAGAAATGTTTTGAAAGCAATTACTTCATCTTGTTCTTTATTCACAGGATTCACTTAACTCATGACATTATAGCTCAGTCCATTAAGTAAATGGGTTATATATTTTCTCCAAGTTCTGAGGAAGTAATGTTGCAGCCTATGTCGCTATCATTGTCAGCAGTCAATGGGGACAGGGACAGATCTTCATCAGTTTAGTGAGGTTTACCTCTGCTGAGATCTTAAATACGATATATCTGGCTCTGGGTCTTTTATAACGTTTGAGCAGGACTTAAAAAAAAAAAAAAAAAAAAGACGAAAGCAAGTGTTATTTTCACAAAAATTCCTGGCAGCTGTACCGTTTATTATGAGAGGAAAACGGAGCAAGAAAAATTGGCATGTCATTTCTTAAATGAATTTATATCCTCATTTCCTTTAGAAAATGTATCCATGCTCCATCTAGCCATTTTCCATCAGTCTGCAGGGGCAAAGTTTGCAGAGCACAATTGAAATACACAGTTATAGCATAGGCCAGCGTGCCATATATGGCTTTCACAATAAGATCCTCCCCCACCCTTGCTGCCGGTAGCGCTTATAAAGGTTTTATTTTCCATCAGTTAGCCATGCAGTAGGTCTTAAAAGTCAGCAGCAGCTCAGAAAATAATCAGGGACACATGATCAAAATTCTGGTCACCGGGGCCAAAATGACTGAAGGCTGCAGGAGCCGTCGCTCTGCTACAAGCCCATCTGCTGAGAACTGACTCTTGAGCTGCATTCATCCCATGTCCCTGCGCCATGGGGGTAGCGCGCCGGGTGTTTCTTTTGTTGTTTCTTTACAATGTCTCAGTATCCCAAGGAGGAGAGGCAGCAGGCTGGGGAGGAGATTTGCCAAAAGATAAGCGAATTCAGGAGCCAGTAAAAAGCACTGCTTTTGGGAACTGTCACGGAATGCTGTCAGTCAAAAGAAGTTTCGCACAAAATCTCCAAAACAACCTCTTCCTCCTCCACATTCATCCGCCTCCTCTGAGGGGTGGTGGTTAATATACTAAATACAACATAACCACTTGGAAGGCACTTTTCATTTTGAGTCACCACCTTGCTATTTTTGCAGCCGCAAATACAGACTGGTGGAGTTGATGTCATTAATCTGGTACATACAGGAACAACCTGGGGAGCCGGGCTTGGAGATCTAAGGAAAAAGAGGCTCCCGGGAAGTGTCTTCTGGGGAAGTCAGGATGCAGGCAGTGCAATGCATCAGTGCCAAGGAAAGGAAGGAAAAAGAGGATAATAGCACTGTAACGTCAGTTCTGGTTGACTCCAGTTTGTGTTTTAAACCATTATAAAATTAGGAAAAAGGAAGGGGGGAGAAAAAAGGGGAAACATTTCATTTGCCCCCAACATAAAAGGTTTTGTTTTGGATACAGCCTTTTTATTCTTTTCATCCAAAATCTTAAAAAACACCCAGGAAAGAAATTTCAACCCCTAAAGTTATTTCAAAATGAAAAATCAAAGGCTCCTGTTCCAGCAAAAAGCTCACTGGGACTGGGTGGCAGACAGGGTGGGAACGCCAGACATCAGTCCCTGGAAGCCTGACAAACACAAGGGAGGGCCTGAACTCAACAAAGCTGGGACACGAAACCCACAGAATCTCCTGATGATTTGGGTCAACATATGGCTCAATGCACCATCTTTGGCCAACCTCAGCGGGTTTCAGTCTCCAGGGTAGCGTCTGCGATTTTCTCACATCAGAAGTGGAGAGCATTGATGGCACTATGGAAGGAAAAGCTACTCTCATCATACCTCATACATGTTCCTACATAAATGGGGTGCCAAAGTGCTGTTTACTTATGCAACATCTGATCTACAGCTCTCCCGGATCTACTTAAAGCTCAGAGGAAGTGTCCTGATTCGTATTTCGGCTGTTGCATGAGAAAGCAGCACAACTGGTGTTAGCCAGGGTCCCTCAGTCACAACAGTGTGTCAGTGCGAGTGTGAGACATTTTCCGTGACAGGGTGTTGGGTCTGCACATCCACCCAGCGCAGGCTGATGTCAATGGGACTATTATGATTTCACCCAGCCTTGCTGCTCCGGCTGCAGTTTCCCTCATTCCCTGAACAGCAGGGAAGGTCTAGACTGGAGCTACAAAGATTTCCACATACACACACACAGACAAACACTTTTTTTTTTTTTTCCTGTCCCGCCAGTTTCACCAACCATGAGAGCAATCCACAAAGCATACGAAGGCTTTCTTTTCTCTGACCTGCTTGGCTGGCTTTTCTTAGCCTGTCTGAATGGCTCTGCTAGCCTAACCATGAACATAAACCAAATTCATAAAACACGTTTGAGCCTCTGCTGTAGAAGAGTTAAACTTTGGGAGAGAAGGTATCGAAGAACCAGTAAAAAACAAATACATCCATGCTAGGGGAGAGGGTAGCTCTGTGGGATGGAGAGGGAGAGTTAAAGGCTGGGACTCAGCATGCAAGAAGAGAAATCTCCCCAAACAGCAGTTTTTTCTTTATACAGGAGACTAGCATCTGCATTTGAATCTAAGCTCTGCTCCTGTCCCTCTCATGAGACTAGGGACAGACAAACACACTGGGTCCGAAGCCTCCAAATGTGGGGCACTGCCGAGGCGCACAGCTCCGCACAGAGGTCCTTCGTAGTGCACGGTTTGCCAGAGCACTGTGCTGCTGCCCTACTGTCCACAGAGGAAAGGCTTCCTCCAGGATGGGAAGGAGCTGGAGCCAGGGGTAATTTATTCACCCAGAAGAGAATCCACACATCTGATTTTGCTGTGTTCTGGGTTGGGACCTGTCTGCACCAGAGGAGCAGACAAAAATGATTCAAGCATTACAAGTCCCCCACAGTACTCCCTGTAGGCAGATGTTCTCCTGCTGCGTACCTTCTGTCTGCACTGGTGAACCCAGAAGCATTTGAGAGCTCGCAGGTGTGCTCTCAGCTCTCTCCTTACCCAGGGTAAGGACAAGCCCCGAGTCTGCACAGCAGCTGCTTTCCCCAGGGAGGGAACCACGGGAAGACAAGCCACTGCATTCGGGTCCTTGAGCAAACCATCTCTCAGTCTGGTGAGCTTTACATTGCCTCTGCACAGAGAGTGCCCTCATACATACAAGTACACAGAGAAAGACCAAGGATGCAATAACCTGAGGAGGGATTTGCCCTGGCACTGTTAGTCAGGATGCTCAGGCTAAACCATTAGCTACCATACAGCAGAGACCGGTGCTGAGGTTCCTCCAGCTTCGGAGAGCCTGCAGCCTCACATGGCACGCAGGCAGGAGGCCACAGAAGCTGCTCTACAGGCAGTAACAACAATCACAGGAATATGAACTCTAACGAAGCCTGGAGCAGCCAAGGCACTGAACACTCTGTGTCCAAGGTGTGTAACGAAGAGCTGCTTGGCAGCCCAGGTTAATGCTGCGACATCTCCTTGAGGGACTCCACTCTACGAATCTCCTCAAAAACCCCAAACGACAAACAAACAAAAAAGCAAGGTCAGCGAAAGCAAGAGAAAAATGCTGCCATGATTCATGTACCTGTAACCAATTTGAGAAAAGTAGCCATGACTGACAGACGATATCATGTCAGCAGACTTGGCTGCTTTTAAGTTCATTTCCTTGAAAAGGGCTGATTTTAGTGTAGGCAACAATATAAACAATTTGATAATAATCTGACTTTTATCAACCTCAGGGTTTAAAAAGAAAATAAAATGGGGGAAAGGGACAAACACCTACATGCACAGGAGAAGGACCTTCAGGAGGAACACAAACAACAGCTGGTTTTGCTTGTATTTGATTTTCAATTTTTCTTAAGAAAAAGTAGAAAGGCGTGTAAGAGTGAATTATATTAATGAAATATTGATTCAAAATATTAATACACTGTAAGAAGAATAAACCATTCAATATCCTGCTGCCCCTATTTTTAATGAAGTACTTTACTCTGTTTTCAGACTCTAATACAAAAGGAGAAATCAAAGATTTCTTCTCTCTGCCCTTACTTGGTGTGTACTTCCAGTCCAGTGCAGTTGTTCCAGTTATTCCTAAAAACCCCCAAACAAATCAAAAACCCTTCAGGAAATGGAAGTTAAAGGACTACTTGTTTCGTTTAATGATCCCTCCTTCTCCGATATGTGTAACATTTGCGTCAGGTGTTACAGTTGGCATCAGCTGCTATTGTATTGGTGAGTATTTGCTTTTCTATTTGAGTTTGCACAATCCCTATCGCACAATGGGTGCATGCCAACAATTTCTGTGCTGGAAAACACAGAAATAAACACAGGAACAACTGTTCTCCATTACTGCATAGCGACCAGAGAAAATTATTTTTCCCCCCCTTTGCTAATGACTCACACCTTCCAAAATCACATAATCTAAAGTCCATGTAACCTGCTTTTCCTCTTGAAGTCACTTCTCTCTTTTTCCCTCTCCAGCTTACCAACTTAGTAAGAAAAAATTTGCATCTCAGTCCTTTTTATTCTCTCTTTGATAAAAGTGATCTGATCTCCATGAGAAGAGATGGGGAAACCTCCAAAGGTTTCAGTTCATTTATTTGAAGCTTAGCTGAACCTTTAAACGTCCCACCTTTCTGCCTAATCCCTCAACAAGCTCACATTTCCCCTTTACCCTCCATGGGCTTGTCTACAGGGAAATACCTTCCCAGACCAGCTGTACTAGAATAATCCACTATAGATAGGCCAGTAAAATATCCTGCCTGGATATTATTCTGGAATAAAATTTATCTTATTCTGGAAGCATGTCTCTGTGCAGCCATGGCTTTTATTCCAGAACCCATGCAGGGATTTATCTTGGTGCAGCTTGCACAGAGCAGTTACTGTGACACAACTATACAAGGAAACTTCCCTGCACAGGCATGCTAGGAAGGACAATCCGCCCAGTAAGGATTTGAGAGAGAATAAACTGCAAAAAGATATTTGAATTAGAACGGGGGCTGTTCTCTTCCTCCCTGAGCTGTTTTGCTCATTGCTGTCATTAACCTTGCTTAGCATCAGCCCAGGACAGTGAGGCTCTCTGGAGATCTTTGGAGCATGGAGCAAATGCTTGAAATACGGGACAAATATGGTTCCACTGAGGTTAAAGACCTTCACCTTTGCATGCATTAGGTGTATAGATCCGTCGGCTTTTCAGACATGTGGCTACTCCTAAATGTGCTTTTCCATATCTATATCTCTCTCTATGTCTAAGGGAAGGTTTCAGTGGTCTGAGGTTTTATTTCTAGTGCCTGGCCATCCCTCTGGCCCCCTCCTATTGAAAGCTCAGCAATGGGCATGGACTGGCAGGCCTTGGTGAGGCACCTCACAAGCTCTCCTAGAGACATGTGATTTTCCAAGCTTTTTTGTTTTTCTAAACCATCACCTAGTCTCCAAAATCCAGAGGAACCCAGATCCCACTGTGGGATCTTTCCAGGACCCTTCAGGTGATGTTTCACATGATCACAGCACAGTCAGGAGAGGGCAGGTGGGGAGAGACAGGGAAGGACCCAGGCTACTGTATGATGGTGCCAGCACCAGCTCCATCACCCCTGCCTTTGGCAAGTTCTTCTCACCCTCATGCTTTGGCTTCCCATTTTTCTAGTGGGAATGTAATACTGCTTTGGGGATTAATTAATTGATGAATATAGAGAGCCTGGAAAGTGCAAAGCACTACACAGGAGTTAAGTATTATCATTAGGAGCAATTCTGATCTTGATTACAATGAGGTAAAGCTGGAAGTCCTACACCATAGGAAGATTTAAACTGATTAAAAAAAAGAAAAAAGATCAGAATCAGGGTCTTCTGATTTTAAATGTAAACTTGGGCAGATTCCCCGCTGCGTTACATCTGCAACTGTAATAAGATCATGGAACATGACAACTTGTCATTTCAGTAAGAGATATAGGGAAAATGCCCTTTAAAAAAATATTAAACAGGAAGGAAATTTTTAAACTGTTTTCTTTGGCTCTGAAACATATGCCCGGGGAGAAACTGTTCTCAGCGATGCAGTGGATCTTGAAATATTTACTGGTTCTGGCATTTAACATAATCTTCCTTGTATAAACGATATAGAAAAAACACATATTATCTTAGACTGCAATCTAATGTGAGGATGAGATGATATTTTAATAGGGCTGCATTCATCAACTGTAACAAGAGAGGGAATGTGCTCCAATCCAACATGCCCTATGGGCAATGTAAATACAAGTAAGTGACTTCGACCATCAGATAAGTACAGCAATAGGAGGCAGACAGACGGACAGACAGACTGCTAAGGAAGGAAGGCAGTTTGGGGAGGGTGATCTAACCGGGACAGGTATGGCACCCATTGCCCATCTTACCGGGATCCCATCCTCTCACTCCACTCTCATTAAGGGCACCCAACAAGGGTCCTCCTGGAAACCAGAACTTCTTACTTGGCGTGCAGTGGGATTTGCATGTCTAGCCAGTGACACTACTATTTTCAGAAGTAATTAAATTTTTAATTATGCTTTTTAATAGCCGGTAGCTACTGCTTTGCAGTTTTGTTTCTATCCCTGTTGGATGTACCATGGAGCAGCGCCATGAACCTCCAACTGTTCTTCCAGCAAGATTTGAGAGTTTGACCACAGAGCTAGCAAGGGGGTCAGGATGTGTGCAGCTGAGCTTACAGCCACATGTCATAGTTGCAGACTGAAACCAGAACTGGGCAGTGCATTTCAGAGCCACAAGAACATCCCTTCAAGATTTTCCAACACAAGTTTGGATAAAGAATAGTGAAGACAGAAAGGCCTAGATCCTCAACCATTATCACATTTGCAGACAGATTTATTCCTGGGAATGATATACCAACTTTCCTTCAAACCAGGCTTTCAAGCTGGACACTGGTAATTGTACAAAAAAGGGAAAGTCATCATATACAGGTAGCCACAGTAAAACTGAAACACAAGCTCTCCAAAGAGGACTTCTGCTGGAGCACATGTTGTATTGAAAATCATCAGGGAAAGTCAGTGAATTATTTGTGACCTTGGGCAAGTTGCTTAATCTCTCACTAGTTCAGACAGGCAGTCACACTCACACTAAAACCACAACCACCTCCCCATTCCTCCCCTCTGCGGAAGGGGACAGGGGTGTGGAAGAATGACTGAGTGTACATTTTTCTTAAAAGATTCAGAGGAACAGGAGAGCTAAATAAAACATGAAGAAATTAAAAGGCAGCTCATTGTCTGCCTTGTCTTCAGACAGGGACATCTGAGTGAGATCCAGCTGGATCCCTCAAGCTTTTGACATTTAAAGGACCCCTGACCTTCCTGAAGCAGTCCCAAGACCCCCTTGCACCCATTTGCAGAGAAAACAAAAAAGCCCTAAACACCAACTGCACATTAATTTGCTTTTCTTTTCCTGCAGTTTGTGTGCTAGCTTGTCTGTGTAGAAAGATGGAGCAGGTTTTTATTATTTTCTAGTCATTGCTTGATCCACCTGTTGTAGGGACCATTGGCAGACGATGGAGCACAAGTTGAACATCACTGAGCTGTAATGTCCACAAGCGCAACGTTAGGACATGTGTCTGTTCCCAGTCCCTTTGATGTCACTCCCTCACAGACAACCTTTACTCGGCGTTTCAGATGTACGGCACAGAAAATGCTGAACATCTACAGTATAGGGGTGATACTGTACTGAAACCCTCAACAACTTAAATCTCCACGAGGCATCAAAAACGTGCCACGAGAGTAGCTGCCACTGGTGTGACTAGCTGTGCTGCGGGCAGGGCTAATACAAACATGCTTCAAGGCGCAGGAGGCACATTCACAGCCATCGATGAAGCCAGCTCATGTGCACAATGAAGACAACCAAGCAGCTTGCACAAGGAAGACCTGCTTCCATGGCAAGGTGTGTGAAAGTGGCTCTGCATCTGCTGGCACAGTTCACAAGGGCTGGGTGGGCTCAAAGGCATCTTTCCCTTTTCCCTACCGTGGGATGGTCAGCAGCCAGATCAGTGCTAAGTGTGATTTGGCTTTAGCTTGAATGCTAATGGGATCGATTATCGAGACTGTCCTGCCCACCTGGCACTGCCAGAGGGCAAACCGCTCTGCCTACGTGCCCTGCCACTCTTGACCTGTCCCCAGACACTGCCATCCATCAGCAGCTGGGACTCAGCCCCTGCTGAGGTCCCGCCACACCAGCCACATCCCAGCACTTTCCCATTGATTTGCATTGCCAACCAGGTACAAAACAGCAGCACCAAGTGGCTACGATTTGGCTTCTAATTATCACCATGACTTCAGCAATTCAGGTAACCATTTTCAAATTGCTGCTAATTGCTATTAATTTGTGTGCACAGCAGCCCAACTGGATATACAGCCAGGGTGGCAGAGGGCAATGCCTGGTTTTCAGGTCCTAATTTTATCCCGCTTTTTAGAGCGGGGTCTAAGCCTCCAAGGTTTTGACTTCTTCAGATCCCCTTGTTATGAAGTTATGAGAAAACATTTGTGGTCGGGTGATTTCCTTTTGCCCTAGACAGCTGTCAAGAGCAGCAGAATGGCCCAAGGCAAAATGTGATGTGGGTGTAAGGAGTGTCTTAAGCCACTAAGTTAAAGCGAGGGGTTAGAAAGCCTGAGGAAAAAATGAGCCAATAATTGCTGAAAATCTTCCTATTCTGCTAAGTTTATTTAGTCAAATTCAATGGCCCCTCTCCAGGCCTTCAGCCTTCTCCATGCCTTAAAAAAGAACCTTATTAATCATTTTGCTTCTATTGTTTAATTATCCTAAGCATCAGCAATACAGATCAACGCTTGGCTCTTGCGGAACAAATCCCAGCCCTCTCCCAGACTACAGCATCCCGGCAGCTCCTGCTGCAGGAGAAGCAGGCGCAGCTTCGCAGACAGCAGAAGCCAAAGAGGATTTAGGTCTCAGCAAGCACCAGCCGGCGCAGCACTCGCCCCTGGGTCACGCCATGCACAACGGCACCGGCCCCCCGTGCCACCCAGATCCGGGCTGCCTTTCTCTCCAACTACCAGTCGGGAGCCTTTTAGGAAGTTTAAACATCTCGAAACCATTGTCACAAATTACATTTTAGGAACTGGGAGATCAGCTGCTGCTTAAAGTCCTCTGAGTAGATTTGAGAAATGCAACCAGATTCTTGAGAGGCCCCACAACAACTCCAGGTGAATCAAACGGGAAGTATCTGTTGCTCGTATGTTGTTTGGAGTAAACAGGGATTAAAAATCTCTTTATTACACCCTGCCAGTTCTGCTAGAAGATTCATTTAATGAGTAGTCTTTATTGAGAATGGATGAAAACTCTCCACTAAAGGAGAAGGAGGTCGAAAAATGGATTAGCAACTTGGAGACAATTGTCACAGAACATGTTTGTTCTTCTTCGGGGGAAAAAAAATAAATCTCCGTTTTAATGAACAAATGCACATCTCCTCACCTCCAAAAAATATTACCAAGAGAAAAATCTGTTTCAATAGCCACTATTTTCAGTGGTATTTTGGAGGAGGGACTTTTGTCTGCCAAATTGAAAAGTTTGTGAGAGACAGGAAAGGAGGGAAGGGGCATTTGTATTCAAGTCAACATTTTTGCAAGTAGTAGTTGCAATGGATGTGTCCTTGGCTCTGGACACCAGCAACATCCACTGCTGTGCACAAATATGAACCCACATAGTTTGCAAATTGCTGCTTTTGGATTGATGATTGCTGTTGCTCAGAGCTGCACTGAGGCCTGGGGGCTTGGGCAGCGCCTGCCTGTGCAGGATGGGGTTTCCGGCTGCACCCCTGCGCCAAGCTGCCCAGCACACGGCACAGGGTCTGCTTTCACCCTCTGCGCTACAAGCCAAATCGCTCACAACCCGCACCTTCGCTGGAAGTTCAGGCCCCTGTCACAGTGCGCTTCATTTTGCTAAGCAAACATTTGCAACACAAGTATAATTACCTTTTTCTCCAGTAGCCTTTGCGCTCCAAATAATTTTACTGGAGTGCTCATTCTCATTCAATTAAAAACTTAAATTATGTTTACAATAATAGCAGATTTTTTTTTTTAATAAAGACTCTTAAAATTCAGCTTTTGCTTCTCCTGCTAAACGATTGTGTACAGAGCTGTCTGTCTTTGGAGGTCTCAGTCTGAGTCTTCTGTGAGGCATTCACTGAATATAGACTGGCTGCTTATCAGATAATATTTTGTACAAAGACTGAATCTTTATTTAATAGTCAGAGTCTTCTATTGATTCATGCAGCCAGTAACGGTGACTAAGAGAGCTGTGATTCATTGGCACCTGTTGGTATCCAGGGTTTGAGGTTTCTTTTCAGTCTTTACAACCTCTTCCTTCTGCTTCCCCTAAACATACACTTTGGTTTTTTTTTTTAATACAAAGGAATAAAAAAAAAAAAAGGCAGCTATTTTTTGGCAGTAGCTCTACAATTGTAGTAAAATTCGTATCTCACTGTGTCACACCTGCAGCTATTTCAGACCCATCTGCAAGTTCCTAAAACCTCTCAAATTTACCTACCATCCTATTTATCTTTTTTTTTTCATCAGATAGGATATATGAGGTGAAGTCAAGCATATGGGCTATAACAAAACAGTGTATGATTCATGACAGCTACAATGCTCAAAAATTAGCTATTCCTTGTCCATTTTATACATGTACAGACACAGTACCCTGCCTAGAAGAGATCCATTTTTCCCCAATTTAAAAAAAAAAAAATTAAAAATCAGTCATCTTCATATGTAGCTGGTAATAGTACCTTTGAATCAGCCAGCAGAAAGAATTAGCAAGGCAGGAGTCTCCAAAATTATGAACACACCCCCTCCCCCTTGCCCAAAAAAACCCCATACACTTTCAAAGCAATTCAGTAGTTAGTTCTACATTTATAAAGACAAGCAGGTTGCATGGGCTGCAGTGCTAAAGCTTTGGAGGCACCCTTGTCCCTACAAAGTTACTTCAGAGTTTCCTAGCAAGGAGCGAGACCCTTCAGCAGTGCAGACTGTAGGCACCAGCCCCTGGCACCAGCTGACTCCAGACTCAGTGTTCATTTTTGCCCAGAGAGATGGTTGCAGCTCCAGAGTGTACGGCCGAGGACCTGGAAAGAGGCCACCCAAGCCATTTTTGGTGAACAAACCTTTGCCAAATACTCTTGGTTGTGCTCTCAGAGATGCAGACACTAATGGTCTCAAGCTTTGCTCTTAGTGGTCTGAAATCATTACCTTTAATGGTGGGTCTCTTGCTCTTTGATGGCTCTTTAAGAGATGCGTATGGCAGGCAATGAAACCCCAGACCTTCTTCCCACTGGGAAGTCTCCCTGTCTCCTCAAACCAGCTTTGTACTCCCACTTCCCCTAATCATCCTCTTGCCCAACAAGATTATGAGCATCAGGCATGAAATCTTGGCCTCGTTAAATCAAGTCTGACTTTTACCATTGCTGTCAGTGGGGCCAGGATTTCATTATAGGCCCTATTTCCCCAGGCCTAACTAATGGCAGACAGAGCTTCACCTGGGGTAAAGCTGGGTTACTGCAGGATTTAATTCATTAGTGGGCCATGATTTGACACTTGCAGACAGAGCACTGATTGCTTCTGTGGAACTGTGAGCCCAATAAAACCCGAATATTTGAAATTCAAGCTCTAAGGCCACTCAAAGCAAAACCACTATTTCTTTCTTTTCTTTTTTTTCTTTATCCTTTGCTTCACAATCCACCTTTAAAATCTCTTTTCCCTTGGAGCCTGTCAAAGCTGCTTCCCCCGGGCTCTCCCCTATTGTGCATGTCCTCATGCGGTTCCTTTGTAATACCCAAGCTGTGCAGTTGATGCTCAGACTGAATCAGAAAGCAGGCCTGCGTCTGATCTGCAAACATACCTCCAGCCTTATTTTCCTTCCCTTAATGTATTCCAGTCTATGCCTGGGTAGTTAAAATCTTCAATTCCTACCACTCTCTCCTTTTTACATGCCTGTTTTATTTGCACAGTCATTTCACAGTCCAGTTGTTCTTTCTGGTCAGGTGGCCTATAAAATATTTCTATTACTAGTTTACTCTCTGAAACATCTCCAACTGCAGCCCATAATGACATAGCAGCCCCATTCTAGCCTCTCTCAGATCCCCACTTTCAAAGGCTAATAAATCCTTTTCCTTCTCAAATAGCTCTCTCTTCTCTCATTCCCTTCTCTTCCTTTCCAAACAATCTAAACAATCTCTACTCTTTACTGTTAATACCTCTGTTATCTTCTAAGGAAACTGCAGCTCCATCCATACCTACTTCCCAATGGACAATGCCTATGCATACAGCTAAACTCCTAGCATCCACAGCAAGACACAACAATAAGCATCCTCCTCCTCTCATTCCCTGTACAAATATAACCTCTTCCTGACCACATCTGGGACTGATGGCTTTGCCGTTCCTGATCAGGGTAAGCAGGGCTGCTTCTTATTTCTGTCCATCACCCTGCAAGTCTCCACTTCACCAACTGCTTCCAATTTGTCTGGAAGGGAGGATCGCGTTAGAGTCAAGGATTTCTACTTTTTAATGCTTTTCTCCTACTGTATCCCATAAATATACCTAACTAGCCTTTCCCACTCCCATTTGCAAGAACCATCCTTCTATCTGTGTTGTGGTGTAGGCTGGGAAGATGAACCTAGTGTTTGGGGTTGAAACTGTCCTTGAGGTTTTCACTGCGTACCCTGACCTTAAATTCCTCCAGCTGCATCTTCTTAGCCTATGTTTCCCCTGCAGTGGGAGAGACCCTCATGAGGTTCTTCTGCCCAGCCAGGTCTCTGCAGCTGTTTCAGGTACTTGTAGTCCTATGGGGGCAGACACAGCTTTGAGCAAAGCTGTGGGCTCTCCCTCGCCATACCCCAGCCACCTCACAGGTCACTGGCATGTGCCCCATGGAGAGGTGTGACCAAATGCCTTCTCATCTGCTACACTAAATCTGTGCAAGGATGCTGCAGCACAGACTCAGCGTGAGCTGCGAAATGCCCTCCTGTGTTTAGCCTGCCAGGAGCTCCACATAGGGTGTCCTGAGTAAGATATTCTAAAGTAGCCAAATGAGGAGTTCATGAACAATTTGAAGTCCAGAGCTTCCCAAATGACACTCAGAACATCCCTGGAAGCTGCAACATCCGCGTTCTTTTGTCATCATTGATATGGGAAACGGTAAGAAACAGCAAATCCCCTCACACTGGGGAAAAAGTCAGAGGAGAGTAGTGGCTTAGGATTCACTCCCATGTGCCAAGGGTTAGTGGTGTGTTTTTAAGTACTAGGCCAAAGTTTGAGGAAATTTACTCTAAACTTAAATATGCTAAAAAGGAAATATGGCCCCAAAATTATTTGATCCTATGGTAACCGTAAAATGGGATTTAAAATGTATTTATATTAGCAATCTGGAGAAGAGCTGGAGAGGGATGCAGAGGGGTACAGCCAGCACAGTTCACAGCACCCAGCAACCCGCCCTGCTCACTGCTCCAACTTATTTGCCAAAAAGGAAGAGAAAAACAATTTCCTTCTTTTCCTCTTTTGCAGCGCTGTGACTGGAGTCTCCACATCATAGCCCCATGGGGCCCCCTGGCATCCAGGGAATCAGCTGTATTCTGCACCATAGGAAAGCTCTGTTAATACTATGGTTATTACTGATACAGACACCCACACCCACAAACACCACTGCCATGCTACATACATCCAGCCAAGCAGCCAGATGGTTTTGAGCCAGGCCGCGGTCTGAGAGCCAGTAACATACAGCTCTGGGAAATCCTCAAGAAGATCAAATGCAGCGAGTGTCCACCGTTTTCCTCTATCTTACGGGGTGTTCCAGCTTCCCAGCAGTAATCGGTGCTGGTTTTGCAAACTGGGCCACACCTGAAGCTGTCAGGCAGCCTATGAACGCACCACAGACCCAAAGCCCAGTAGCTGCACGTCTGGCTGTGTGATGATGGAACTGCTGGTAGTGGTGGAATCTCCATCTCCTTCTCTTCCGGCGCCAATGAGCTTCTAGCAAGCACACAACCTAGGTAATACCTCTAGAGCACAGCCCTCCAGGAGACCTCTATGACATCCTGGGCAGAAGGACTTGCCTGGAGCAGCTGTACTCCAGTGCTGTAACTGGAGAGAGGACTGGAACTACCAGCCTCTTAGCCCACTTGTGTGAAGCTGGGAAGATACAGAGCACATGTCTTCTTATAAATCTTGGAAAAGCTCCCATTGTGGTTTCCCCATCCCTGGTGTTGACACATTTTGTTGGGCCTTATAATACAGCAGTTGGACTTGGTCTTCACTCAGTCAGATTGGTCCCAATTTTACCCTAAGTCCATTAGCAGAACACTTTAGTCCCTCGCACTCCTCTTCCAACTTCCAGTCAAAGTTCCTAGAAATCTGTGAATCTGCTTTTCTTTGTAAGACCAAAAAAAAAAAAAAAAGGACAAAAAGGACTCATTCATGCCTCCCGTGGGTGCACATCTTGCATTAGGGGTCAAATATAAGACTCAGAGTTAAAGAGCTGTTAAAATCCTACCACTGATTTTATATGTGACCAAAACCAATTAATTTTACCTCTTTATCTATAACTTTTCTCATCTGGAAAATTGCTACTAAAGATAATCCAAACCCATACATTTTCTGATCTCAAATTTGCTGACAATCATGCAGTACTCTCAGATAGAAGGGTGAGTTTATTAGTAGTTATCTTGTCACCCAATAAAATTATTAAAATGTGTTTTTTCTCTTCCAAACATAAATTTCTACCATCATTTATGAGAACAGAGGCAATACATCAGGACAGGTCATGAAGCCCCAGTGCCCTATAGCATCCCCACAGCTACGTGCGACACGAGTATGTGAACTTGGGCTATTACGCGGACACACCATCTACTTTCCCAGCTCATTGCACAGACTGTTTCCATTCCAGAGCGCTGAACCACATCTCAGCTGCTGGAAGAAGTCACCCTAGGACACTGCCAGGAGGAGGTGCGGTGGCGCTGGGCTAAGCATCTCTGCCCACTCTGTGCCCTGCTATTTGCCCTTCTCTTGTGCAAATGCCACAGTTTGCTAAAAAGCACATCAGAGTAATGCTGGGCAGCTGTAATTCTGTGCAGGGACCCCAGCATTTATGGTATATGGCATCTAGGCACAGCTTTACTAGCTGACACAGTTAAACAAGGTAAATCAACAATGAGGGAGAGGATGAGAAAATTATATTGACTGTAATGTTTACAAACACTCGTCACCTTCCAACTCTCTGATGTATTGGTAATTTTTTTGCTGGAAGAAAAGATCCTTCTCGCTTTAAAGAAAGCTATTTCATGAGGCACAAGGGAGACAATTAAACATTTAATTCAGTTTGACCTGCTCTGTCATTACAGCTCTTTGTTTCCCCATCTCCTTCTTTTACTCTGACCTTTAGGATGTGGTACTTTGTGGGTTGTTTTTATTTTTTTTTTTTTGACCAGGTCAGATCAAACAGATCCTGTTTCCCAAAGACAACATGAATGCGGAATATTAATGCAGACCTCCCCTATTGTGTCCCTTTGCCTCCCCTCCCCCTTCCCCCAATTTCCCCCGCACCCCACATGCCTCCCCCTGCCTGCACGCTCATTTGCACAAAAGCACACCGAGTCCCCACTCAGCAGCCCACCTTGAACAAAACACTCCAGGACTCTTGAAACAGCAGAAGTGCTAATCAAGCAGGGCCCTGTGCTGTGTGCTTCTGCAGTGGTTGCCTGGCATAGAAATGGGCTGTCTGGCCGCAGCTATGAGGTAACGTCTGGCTTTTTTGCCAAGCTGCAGAACTAGTCAGACACTCCCTGGAACAACATTTCTTCAGGAAAAAAAAAAAAAAAAAAAAAAAGTTAGGCAAGCAATGATCTTCCAGAAACTTCCTTGCATCCTTCTGTGTGTGGGTTTTTTTTTTTTCCTGTGGGGGTTTGGTGTGTTTTTTTTTGTTTTTTTTTTTTTTTTAAAGTTACATAACCAAATTACTTAGAATGCAATGGGTTTCATCAGCTGATTTTGGGCAGTAATCTTATGAAACTGATTTCTCACACTTACTAGGCAAACTGGAAATTTGGAAGGGGGAAAGAACACACACACACAAAATATATACACACACAGATGTACCCCACTCTTTTTCCTGCAACACTGTCTAGCTCTATCAGCTATTTTTGGATGCAAACTGAAATAGAGCAATACAAATTCAAGCAAGGCAGAGCTAACCTGCATCTGCAGCATCTTTTTTGCAGCGCCACCGATTAATCTAATTAACCAGTTAGAGGAATTTTTTGTTACACTGCAGCAGCAGCAGCCCTTCTCTTTCCCTTATAAATTCCCTATTTACTGAGGTTGCATAGTATTCTTGCATCAGTGTATTCTGCTTTTTACAATATCACTGACAACTTGCTTTTTTTTTTCCTCAAGGACAGAAAACACGTAGTTCATTTTTCTTCAGTGAAGGTTGAGAAATAATCTGAACTGAAGAGACATGGCTGTTCTCTTTGAGTTTCTAGCTAACAAAGGCTAACAGAACCTCTTGTATTAAGTACGTCTATATATGTATCAGTCAAAAATTTAGACTTGTGATACCCTTCAAAGAGTTAATTCCTGAGAAGCAGCAGCTTTGAAAAGGTGCAAGAAGGAATGTCTTGTCCTCAGGGTAGGACCAGCCAATGAAGCCGGGTGCCGGTGATGTAATGCTTCAAACCTGGTGCATCATTGGTTCCGGAGATATTAGACTTGATATGATTTTGGAGAGTTTGGTGAGAGGAGTTTTTGAAGAAGAGCCTGTAAATTTCCCTGCACCAAGGACATTTCACTTCAATTCTCTAGTGTTCTTCAGCTGGGGCATGTCTAGCTGGTAGAAGTTTGCTGTAATGAGAATACTTCTGTCTTGTGTCTTCTTGGTACTGTTTAGCTATTCCGTATCCTGCTATCTGGGAGGCATTTCTCTGAAGTCACACTGTGCTGGAATTACTTCTCCAGCCTGCCCATGAAATTGAAATGAATTTTTAATAAAAAGCAGTTGTTTTTTCTCTGACTCACCTCTGAACCCTTAATTGTTTCAGGCACCAACTTCCATTCCCCCAGCTTCTATTACCTTCCCAGGTTTTCATCTGCCCAGTCTTACTTCTTTAGCTGATTACTTCATGAGGAGATGGCTGATGATGTCTTAAACGAACCTCTCCAGTCTGGGCTTGCTCTGGAGGAATCTGCTTAAACCACCATAATGTCAGTCAGCTCAGGAACACATCGCCTTTTGCCCGCCAAGGTCTCATGCTGCAGGACTTGCAGGAATGCAGCTGCAGCTGCAGTCCCTGTAGCTGCCTGGCCACTCCAGTGCACTAAGGAGTTTGTTTGAACTTTAGCCATGATTCAGTCACAGAATCCTCTGAGATTCTCATCCCTTTCTCTCATCCCCCCTAAATGAAGTAAAGAGCCTCGCAAAACCTACAGGGATGATTAAAACCTTTGTCAAACCAGGGAAGAGGAAACAGGAGCTTGCAGTAGATGTTCACAGGCTGTCTTCCACAGGTCCCCTGGAGATGTGGGCATTGGCGATGCTGAGGTCAAGGCAGCAGCACAGGAAGCCCAATGCAGCCCACAAATCTCTGGAAGCTCTGAGCAGTGCAGTTTCCCGTACTTCCCCTGGGCACCCTGAGGAGCCCTGCCAGTTGCCAGAGGCCAAAGATCACACAAGTGCTGTGGGGAGTAGAGCCGTTCCAAGATACAAATGACTTAGCACTTCTAAGGTTTGCTTCTTTTCCAAACAAGAACAAGAACCTAAAATCCTGAAATTCCCTGAAAACTATGGGTACATATAATTTTTGCTCAGGTTTTTAATTTTATTTCAGTAAAACCAAAATGTATGTTTTGATGCAGACTTTTGAAAAGACATAGAAAAAGATATGATGTACTATGAAGAAAATTAAAAGTGAAGTAATTCATTCCAGAAATGGAACTTTTCCTATCGCCTCCCATTTTTGTCTGAAATAAAATAAAAATTTCAACAAAACTGGGTCAGGTTAGTGCTGTGTTTGAATAGCTATACACACCTTCCCTAGGCCAAACTACCTCCACTTCTTCTGGTAAGGAGGGCACAAAGATGGACTGAAGCAAACTTTACACATCCTCTCCTTGTGCTGTACCATCTAAGTTACTTCTACACATGGATTATCCCTGGCATACTACTATCTTCTTTGTCTGTGTAGCACAGTCTTAAAAACCTTTCAGAGAATGAGATCTAAAACTAACCTAGAGAGTCTGTTCCACTGCCTAACTCTCCTAATAAGCAGAAAGCTTTTCCTAATATCCAATCTAAATCTTTTTTTGCTGCAAATTAAGCTCATTTCTTCTTAAGCTGATGTCCTACCTCCAGTGGAGAAGGGAAATAACTAGCCATCACCCTCTTCAAATCAACCTTCTCCATAGTACTAGGCTATTATCATGCCCTTCCTTAATCTGTTTTCCCCAGATGAAACCAATCCAGTTCTTTCAATCTTTTCTTCTTACTCACAGTACCTAAATTTCAGATAGTTCCTGTTGTCCCTTCCCTGGGACTTTGTCTCTATTTTTTTGAAAGTTACCAAAACTGGACCTAGTATGTTGTGCTCCTGACCAATGTATTGCTCCATCCTCTCACACTGCTCATCAACACGGGCAAGGAGCACAGTGATTTCTTCTCTGAACATGGGCTGATAAAAGCTAGGAAGGGGAATGTCATCCATGTAGGTCTGCTGCGTTGTAACATTTTGTTGAAAAAGTGTCCATGTTTGAGATGCTTTACGCAAAGAAAAAACAGTCACGTGTTATACCTCCTCAGCTTCCCTGAGGAGTAACAATGCACAGTGTACCCTGAAGGAAATATTTCTGTTAACTTTGCCCAGTGTTTCCTCAGCTCAGCACTTAGATGCACTTTCCGTGTGCTCCCCGCTACCTATTCATTTGTACTGACTTTCCAGTACGGTGAGGGCAGAATATCTCTTAAATGATGGTCAGATTATTGTCATTGCATGGTAAAGAAGGGAGGGATTTAGTAGCAACCCATTGAAACATATGGGAAATGAAGACCACAGCTGAGCACCATTCCAGCGCAGTGCATACTGTGGTTGTGTGAAGTGTTACCAGTTAATTTCATTCTTCTGAATGCATGGGATGCAGTCCGTCCTTGGTCACCTTGGTCATCCTTCTCAGTTGAAACCTATGTTTGTCATCTGTATTGAGTTGGCAGAAATTTGTTGCCACCATAGAACAATGACTTCTGATTTCTTTCTTTGCTCTATTGAGCAAAATGAGGTTTTGTTTGCTACCTTGATGGAAACAGTTCATCATTTCACTACTACCTAAGCAGAAGTATTAGGATGAAGCTACTGTACAATCATACAAGATTGAATCTAAAAAGCCCCACTGTGTAATTTAACACTGTGTTTATGGATTTTGACAATGACACTTGCGACATTACAATGTAGTGACAATGAAATCCATGTTCTGTGATTCTACAGTTATCTTTCCAAGCAACAGCAAGAACACCTTTTCTCTTCCAGGCCTTTCTAGCTCTTACAGCGACATTTTGTGTTGGCTTTGGAAAATTACTGTTTCAACAAATAATGTGCTGTGCTGAAGCCCCTGCCCTCCCTGCACACACTCTATATAGAGAATTCAGGTATGGCTCTGCGGGGTGTTTGCTGTGTGGTTTATAGAAATGCATCTCACTTGTGACTTCAGCTAGCCGAGCTTCTCAACATTGCTGTAGTAACAATGACAGCTGGGTTTGGAGGGGGTTTTGTGCTCCTTTGCTACAGAGAGTCTTTCCATTTACTTCAGGCAGTTTGAGAAAGAGCCTTTGGTCTACCAAATATCTTCTGCAGCACAGGCTTTCATATAAGCCAGCCAGCAAACCACAGGGAATATACATGAACACAGGGATGAAAGTGAATTGGGAATTTGAAAATATGACTATTTCCAAATACCTTTCTGATGTAACAGGGAAGTCCAATGGACAACTCAAAATGCACTACCAAGTACTTGTTCTTCTACAGTGTATTTGGAAAGCCGCGCAAACTAACCATGCCAAAATGTCAGCCTGCTCACAACCACTCTCCAGCCTTTTCCCCAAAGCACCTTATGCAGGTGCTTAAAAAGTATCTGCAGATGACTTGCTGCAGGTGACACGCAAACCCTTTCTGTGGGAGCCCCTGGAGCCTGGGCATTCAGCCTCCCAGCCAGGTCCATCCGATAAACCGTTCCTGCTCCTCCAGGTGCAGGCAGGCCCAAAGTGAGCTACTCAGGCAAATCAGATGAGTCGCCCATGCGAGTGACTCCTGTAGGAGGACACCCCGACTGAAGATGTTTAGATATTTTACTGCCACCACGTTTCTTTACAAATTGCTTGCATTTGAGAGCAGAATAATTCCACTCCACAGGACATAAAGTGTCAATTTAAGTGTTAATTGTATTTTCATATCAGAACATAAACTGCAGTTTGTAAGAACATGGGTGTCCTTAAAATATGTCATAATAAAAAATTGAAAACAGCTAGTGTTCTTGAATCAATTTTCACATTTATAACTTTAAAGAATACTTCCCTTTTTCTATCTCATTTTGTCAACTCTGTATGGCTTTGTGTTTGCCTTGTCATTTAATCAAAATATGTCAGTCTGTAATTTGCAGTGTTTCTTTCAATTAAAAACAAAATGCCCCAAAATAACAAAAACAACAACAAAAAAAACCCCAGAAGCAACATCTCAACAATGTATTAAACTATGTGAGCATGGTAATTGGAAAGAATATGTATAATTTATTTTATCAACTATAGAGAAAACTGCAAAGATTCAAACTATAATTGTGAAGATAATATCCTTCTATTGCTAATAATGGCTGCTGTCTGTGGCGTATACATTACTTCTAATTTTCACAGCTCATTCGCATCATAAATGGAACACAAAGAATCCTGTGGAAGATACTGTAGATACCACATTTATCATAATAACTGAGGGCTTTCTTTGGAATCACAGAAATTAGACCTTATATGTATATGATTTACTTTATTTATTGGATTGCAAAATTTTAAATCTTTCCAAGGTCATTACGCTAATGGGAAGCACAAGGTTAAAAGATGCTGACTACAGTCTTTGCAGAACCTTTCCAATACCTTCTAAGCACTCATTTCTAATTCCTAAAACTACTGACTTCTTATTTTTAAGCTTCTCCAAACTCCTGCAAATCCCAGGAGCCTGTAGCAGTCTTCCAAACCTCTAGCAGTACATTTACTTTCTTCTGAGTTAACTACTAGACCTAATTAAACAACACTGTCTCATCTGAGTGGATGATATTCTTACAGTCTGAATACAAATTAAAATTCCAGTTCTGTTAACATTCAGGTCAGTTAATCAGAATAAACCTCTTTAAAAACTAGAAGACTAAAGTGATTTCAAAGTCAGTCATACTCTTAACTCATTTTTAAGGATGTCATTTGTAATATTCTCTGTTGGTTCCCTTTAAATAATAAAAAAAAAAGAGCTCACAGTTCTCGGATCAGCTTAATTCAATGAAAGAAAAATAGGGAATTTTACATGAAGCGTTGCTAAAGAGCTTCAGTTTCCAAAGGGCAGGCATGCAGTTCTGCGTGTTGAAAATTGCACAGACAGTTGCCAAAACAGCATGTGCAAATTAGACATCGTTCACATAATGAACTTGTTAGAAGACTAATTCAAGATTTGCATGTGGAAATCCGAATGTGGAGCTACATTATTCCTTGTGAATGCAGATGTATCTATTAGCTTGTGTATTTTAGCAGATGTTATTTTGAAAACAAGATCCCAAGTCCTCACAGTACAGAAATTAATAACTAGAGATTGCAATTTCATGGAGAGCTTTTCTCTTACAGAGGACATGATACTAGACAATCAGAAATGTTGAGTTTTCATCTCACCCTCGTAACAGATTTTCTGTGTCAGCTCAGGGAAATTATATTACTTTTACCTACTTTTGTTTACCTATCAGTCAAATGGCTTTAATATTCCTTATCTGCCATCACACGTGCACTGTCAGACTCAATTAGTGTTTGTAATTCTCTTTAAGCTCTGCAAATGATCGCATGTTTTGGAACAGAATTAAAACTTGAATTGTTTAACCCAACCATTTTCTTCCTGCAAATGCTAATCACTTGGCAATAACTTTCTAGTGTTAAAGAGGGGGGAAAAAGAGTGAGAAGGAAACAGACACAGATCCAGGTATACTGGCAAACTCTGAGGTAGGCTAGGCCTTCATAATTGGAGTTGGCATTTTGGTGAATAAGTAGGCTTTTGATGAGGGTGTGCAGAAGCTGCACTTTCATCCACCAAGCAAGAAAACACTGCATTTGGTTCGGTGTGGTTGGGATCATATCCCTCCCACTAATCCCTTAAAACGGTGAGTTTCAAAATGTGCGTGCCATGTGTGCTTTGTTTTGCGCTTGGCTGCAATGACGACAAATGCAAGGCTTTGCTTAGCATTCAGTTTGCATATTGCTAAAATACATATACCTTGCTGCCCAGGTTTTAGGCCCTGTAATCACTCTTTTGAAAGTGCAATGCTATTTTCAGCTTTATCTTCATTTTATTCTCATCGAAAATAATTGCTGTGATTTCGAGACTGTCTAATGCCCTGTCGTTATCTCCAAATCTCTAGTAGCATGCTGGCATCCAGTAGTGAACCTAAAAGCTGCATAAATTTTCAAGTTACAGCATGTTAATCTCGTTCAGTATGTAGAATGATCTCTCTAATTGAAAAGATGAATGCAGCCAGGTTTTATATGTACTTTTTCTATGTTTGCATTTGAAGTCCAGTATATGCTAGGAAAGCAAAAAAAAACCCACCACAAAACCAAAATAAAATTGATGCAAGTATCAGTTTTGAATTCAGTAAGGACATATGATTTGGCCTGCCCCAGCATGCTCTCTCCACAAAAACTGGAGGTGAACATTATTTGAATCACATTGTAGGGAAAGAAATTTGCATTCAGGAAGACTGGAGTATAAGGCTAGTGAAATCTTGACTTTGTCTAAGACATTAGCAAACCTTTTGTTGACTTCATTAAGAATAAGATATCACTGCTGGACGGTTTGTGCCTCAACCTGTTATACTGACACAGGAGATGTAAAGCACGATGCTAAGACTGACTCAACTCTGAAAATTAACACAGATCTTAATTTCTGACTGGGCAGTCAGCAAGAAAAGCAAGAGGAAAATGTATTTTACAACAAAATCCATAGGATGTGCTTTGTGTCCATCACTATATTTATTCCTGGTACCTGTTAAGTAGGCCTTTCCTCTGCTTTCTGTTCTCTCCCCTTCACAGAAGCTGTCTCCTAAAGGATATGTCAAGAAAGTACAGCCTAACCCTTCCTAAGAGAAGTATCACAGTCTCTTGCACAAGTAACCTGGCACAATGCAGCTATCAGTAACGACTGTATGTCAGGCCTGTTTTGTGGGATACCCTGAGATGTCTGTGTACGTCCCATTGACTTCTGGTTCTCAAATTCGGACAGGGAGGAAACCTCCCCCAGAAATCTAGTATAAGCAGGAAAAGAAAAAGGCTATAATATGGATTCAGAATGGTTGCTACACATCACACATTCATGTGGTTTCACTTTGCTCCTACTCTTGCTTTCAGCTGGTTGGCAATACCCAAGGGTGTGGTTTGCGTGTGAGATTAGACAGGTTGAGAGGCAGACTTTTATCATTGTTCCTGCAGTGCATGTGATTTTTTTAATGTGTTCCTACTTGCAATTTTATCACTTGGTTATTATTTCACAGTGGTTTTTATTGCACTTTTTACTACAGGAGTCTTGTGGGTATTGGCGTTAGCAATTGGAGAGCAAGCTTCTGTTGCTGTAGCCTGCCTATGAAAAACAGGTACTTAGGTAGCCAGCGGAAGTTGGTATTTCCCATCTGTGAAGTCTGTACGTTGTGATGAAACCTCAGAAGATACCCTTGTGTCATTTACTCAAAAAGCCATCTGCATTATTGTTTCATGCACATCCTGAAGAAGTTTCTAACACTGTGCAGCCCAGGCAGAAGGTGAGTGCTTGAAAGAGCTTACAGGCAGGTTGGTTCTATTATCCAAATTGGGTCTCTCATTCCTGATTATTTATAACCTCTGTCTGCAGTGTATTGCACAGCATGATGAGTACTCTCAAATGGGAAACTTCTTGGCCATCAAACTTCTGCTGTTTTCTCTCACAAGGAATCCCCAAGCAGAGTCCCCCTTGGGCACACAAGAACTGCTGCTCTTCTGCTGGGCCTCAGGGCAAGTCAGCATTGTGGATGTGCTCCCTCCTGACCTCCAGCCAGCCTCAAGAATAACATTTGCAGACTCCTTGTATAGCTTCTGATAATGAGGGCTCCCTTATTACAAAGTCTAATTATCAGAGTGTGATTGTAGAGGACACAACCTTAACATACAGATTTCATGACCCTTTTCTTTACCCGGTTTATCTGGATGCTTCACCAAGTTGGAACTGGCAGCATGTAGCTAACATCCTCACTGAGCGTTTTCCTTCAGTCCCACACTAGCAGTCAGTTGAAATCAGTTTGATGAACCGGTGGGTCAGCAGGAGAGAAACATGGCATATTAGTCTTTAAGCTTCTTATATAAAATGTTCCAGTGAACTCTGGCAAAAAGAGGAATCAGAGTGGGATCCTGCAGTTCAGGGAGGGGAATTAATGGACATGTGCTGGTTTTATTTTAAGGAAATCAATGGACTTGCTGGAGACTGGGTGGTGGAACACACAGCTGGTGGAATGGACAGCCAAAGATCACTATTTTCCTTTTAAGCAAATCAATGTGTTAATTGGGATTCTGGTGGGATTCTGAAGCTGCTAATGGAGATGGGGGCCAGTGGAGGATCATTAGTCTTCACTGTAAGCAGTACAGTTAGTTAATTGGGGTGTGACTGTGTTGTTGAAAGAACAAGCAAAGAATGAAAAGTGATTTTTAAAAGCTGTCACTTTAAACTTTCCCTAATGAAATGAATTTATTAAAAAAGCTAAGGGAAGATATAATTTGTTACTCCTTCAGGTCTTTGAACTTGGGGAGATCTTCATTTTGATGAGACCATTCTCTTTTATAAGGCAAGTTTTTCCAGCTTTCCAACCAAGCTTAGAGAGAAATTAAGTCATCCTTGGAAAGTTACTATTTACCAGAGCCTTATGAAGTTGGTGGCAACGTTTCATCAGGTCAGATGAGATCAGGTCTTCTCCAGACACCCATACGAATATAGACACAGCTCCATGCTTTATTTCAACTTGGAGTTTTTTATGGTTGCCTGGGTGAAGATGCACAGTTTCACATGGATATTAGGGCTGTGCCTCAGAGCTGAGTTTCTGCCTAATTCACAGTTATCCCATTATCCCACATTATGAAAACCTCCAGGATAGATTGTGCAGTAAAATCTAGATTTTGCAGAAAATCGGGACAGTATATGTGGGCCTTCTTCACACACGCAAGGGAATTGCTTGCATACAATATGGACCAAAAGAGCTAGACTCAAATATTTATGAGACTTCCATACTAATTATAATTTTATGTCAACTTCTGTGGAATTTTACTTTGCAAACAGACATACAGTGCTGCATGAATTTATTTGCCTAACTTCTAAAAATCCAGCCCACAGTTTTAGGAGAGAGCAAATTTCTGCTTGTAATTTCACCCCTAGATTATCTGGCTGTGAGAAGCTCCAAGCCTCTCTGTCCTCAGACAGTAAGTCAGTTAACTGAACAAGGTAAAGACTGAGCACGTTCATTTCAACCCTCAAGTTACCAGCAGCTAGGAGTGGTGAAGAGCTGGTTTATTCTCGCTGAAAGAGAGAGAGAAAGTTTCCCTTGGAGAGCAGGTGGAGACCAGGTGGAGGAATGGCTGTTTCTGTGGATGCACTAAAGGGTTTCTCATGAAAGGGAAGGAGTTATTTGCAAAATTGTACTGAATAATTGCGGAAAAAACATTTTAGGGTAGATTCAAAAGAAAATTTCTTTTTTCTCCTGTTTTAATCAAATTAAATGAATCATTTAGGATGAGTAAAATATGTCACTTGGTTTGAAGCAAAAGATATCATTTCACTTGTAAGCATTTAAAAAATAAAACCAGGTACATTTCTGAAACGTGTACAGTTTCATGTAAGACTGTTGAAAGTGAACATTTTGAGTTGCTTAAATTTTAAGAATGAAGCAACTTGTTAAGTTGAACATGAATTCACAAAATGTTTCAGCTGACCCAAATCTGTTTTCTTCAGAGCATGATATTTCATCAAAATAGATCTCCCAGTGATAGCAATAAATTCCAGAACTGTTCTGTTCACCACACAGAATTATGTTCAAGTTTTCCTTAAGCCAACTCTCTAAGCCCTGCTCAGAGGGTCTTTCTTTTAGTTGCAGGTCAGAGGTACGTTACTGTGCAATCAACATTGGACTTCTTGTGGATTCACAAGTTTCAGACCGGCTCTTCTTTTCCCACTCAAGCATGTAGTATCCACGTTTACCATAATGTGATTCCCTGATTGTCTTGTTGAATGTTGAAAGGAAAGCCGGCAGACTTTCTGGTGTTGTTAAAAGCCCTCAGGCCAGGCTGGCAGATAACAGCCCTCTTATTTATTTGTCTAAATAAGCATATAGCATGATGGATAAGCTGTCAAGGAAAAATCAAATCAGTGGGGACATAGCTTCAAGGGAATTACTCACCCTCTCTCTGCCAGTTCTGCTGCACTTCTCTTAAAAAATATAAAAATTAACATAGTTGGTGGTGAGTGCCAGAAATTACATTTCAAGAATAACAGTGATATTTTCTGGAGAACATTTCAGCTGGAAGGGTCCTGAACTATACCATACAATAAACACAAAGATCATTTTAGAGAGGTATTTAGCCCAGAAGTGAAAGCAGAGTATGTATGTGAAACTGCAAATGACTCCATGTAGGCGATTGCCAGGAGGTAAAAACAAGTTAATTGTTCCAGATTTTCAACTCTTTATATATATTTATTTGTGTGTGTGTGTTTGAGAAGAAAGTACAGGGGTTCCTGAGAACCTGAAAACTTTCAGCAAACTCATAAAACCAGACACTGTAGGAAATGAACTTGATCCAAAAAAGAAAAGCTACTTTTAGAAATATAGCTCCATGTCTGGCCACAAAGTAATTAAGGTTCTTAAAGCTTTCCTGTCCAGATGAGTGACTGGCACAAAAATAATAATAACTATACAGTAATAACAGCAGTGACTTGTCACTGAAGGGAATGGGTAGCGGTAAACAACTTCCAGTAGAAGGGTCAAAGCAAAGGAGCGGTGGGAGTGTGTGGTACGGTAAGGGGTACTAAGTGTGTGTGCCTCTGAGTGGGTGGGTGTTGGAGGAGATATAAGGGAGGAGAACAGAGACTTCTCGACAAAACAATGCAAAACATGTTGGTTTAGAGTTCAATTCATAAAAAGAATATAACTGAGTCATATTCTTTCCACTATTCAGTGTGTGTGTGACATAAGATGTAAATTCCATGTGTGATTCGCAGAGAAAAATATCAGTTTTTCAAAAGCTGACATGAGCCTAAGAGTTGGTTCAGGTCAGAATTCAGCCATTGCAGGGAAACTGGCTTTTCTATCTTGTCTTTCAATATCCAAAGGCAGAACCTGGGGACCTGGCACAGACAAGGGTCACCCACCTCCTGCAGTTTGTTTAGCACTTTCCGTTCTTTCTAGCATGAATGGAAGAAATTTGTCATATTACAGAACCGGATCTGCAAAACTCATCCAGTTCAACTGGAGTTTTCCATGAACACTAATGGGCATTGGACCAAGCCGCAGAGGACAAAAAAGGGTTCAAATATGAGCAAAACTCAACAAACTGCAGAACATCTTTTCCCAAACTTCTGCCAAATTTTTCTTACCTCCATTCAGTGAGTACATGTGCCGTGACTAACTTACAGTAGAAAATTCAGAGAAACCGCAAGTTCAAGTAAGGTGGCATCTCCTGAAGGTCCAAAATGTGGGACTGAAAGTCCCTCACTATAAATTATTTCTGGACTGACACTCACCTCAAACTGACTTGCAGTACAGTTACACTGCTTCCTTTTTGCATTGGAGTTAAGTGAAAACACACGAGTGATGCCTGCTGTCCTTGGATGGAGCATTTTGTTTGGCATTTTCGTCAGTGTGCCCAGTTGAGCAATCCCCCACACCACCACGCAATTTGATGATTTAATACTTTAATGGGCTACCTTTGTTTGAGATGTCATAGTCCCAGATGAACACCCATTTGTTTTGAAAACCATGCCACATCTCTAACTTTGCCTTTTTTTTTTTTTTTTAAATTGCACTGGGAAAAAGAAAGCAGAGCAAATTTCTTAGTTAAATACATTTCAGGTTATTTCTAACTCTGAAGCTGATCAGAGAATACTCCTTTTCCTCAAGAAAAATGTCAATGAAAATGGAAATAATCTTTCTTATAGTCATATTTTCCATGCAAATATTAGTCTTTAAACACATGCATACAAATATATGTTTGTTGATTTGAACACGTATTCTATCTTCCCCTCTTCTTTATAAGCCAAACTTGGCATGATATTCCACAACAGCCCTACCCTGCTGGCATGGGGAAGTAGTTTATCAAAATAAGCAGTAAACAGCTACAAATTGTGTTAAAAGGAAATTATAAAGTCACACAAACCCCACTGCTGTGGCAGTTTTGCCCTCCAAAGATACTTTTTAGGAAAGCTGCTAATAAGGCCATATTCAGTGTAGAAGCTGATTCAGAATGGAGAGATTCAAAAAACCCACGCTGTGCACAACATTCAGTTCCAGCCTAGGGCTCATGTTTTGCTGCATGTTTGAACATCCCTCTGAACGTTTAGAGGCCGTGGAGGTAGGCTTGGAAGGTCCTCCTAAGTCTTCAAGCCCATCTGCTGCTGCTGTAGATGAGTACAAAAGGGTACATTCAAGAAGCAGGGAGGGCAGTGCTGTGAGGCTGTTCTCCTTACAAAGCTTGAGTTCATCTGACTGGAATCACCAAGCAAACCTTCAAGGGTCAGTTTACTTCAGCCACTGCGAAGGAAACTGCTTCAGGTTCAGTTCATGGACTGCATTTGTAAAGGGCACCCTGCGGAGCTCACACAGCCTGGAGAAGCTGATCCACTGCATTACTTCTGTCTCCTTTTGTTTTTGGTCTTACAGCCCTTGCTTGGTTATGATTCACCCTCACAGGAGGAAATGAAAGTGCAGTAACTGTTGACTTTTCAGCCAGGGAGACATACAGTTTATGGAGCAAAAACTCCAACAGGAACAGAAGTAGGGTGACCTATAAACTGATTTGAGATGGAATAAACAAAGGAACAAAATTATCAGCAGCTAAGAGCAACAGCAACTTTGAGCTCCAGTTTGTTGTTTGGCAATCACAGGGTTACAAGCCAAATGAGTGTTTATATGAGACTGAGGACATGGACTGCAATAAGAGCACATCTAGGAAAATACCCTGATGGTAAAAACAACTTGCATTTGTATTTCAGTTCAGTTTGTGTCTGGGCATAATGAAGAAACCTCATCTCAAAAAGTGAAAAAAGTACTAAAACTTACAAAAGGGAGGCGTGCTGCAATCTATGAAAGACCAGTAGAATGCCAAAAGGGAATATGGCAGACTTTGAAAGGGTGTGGGGCTTTCACCAGTGCCCTGAAATATTTGCGTGTCTGCACAGGCTGTTTTTGTTCTATCAACTTCAAATGGTGGATAGAGAATCAAACATTTCTTACTGTGTATTTCCACTTTCCCAAACTTCCACCAAGTTCTGATAGAATTGTTAACTCACTATGTCCTCTCAGGTGTAAAGGCCACCATGGCACTATTACTCTTTTGAGATGCCAAGGAACAAGAGGGATGGAAGGCCAGCTTTCTTCACATGAGGGTTACCAATTCAAAATAAGCCCAGCAGAGATGAAAGATGCTTTTTCCATGATGCCTGTTTGGCGTCAAGTCTACCGACCCCAAATACAGTGAGTAAGTTGTCTATGTGCACTTGCTAGACAGCAAGCTATAGGGAACCTGAGCAGACAAAACAGCACAAGATGAATCAAACAAAATCACCTGCTGAGTTGGGATCAGCAGTCTCTACAGCTCTTAAACCTGCTGCCTCTGGGTGTTGAGATAAGGGGAGAGTAACTTCTTGGGTGCCATCAATAGATATTTTATTCTTAAAAAGCAACGTAATGTAGCTATCAAACTGAAAACTCCCCCGCAAAACTACTGGAAATATCCTACACATGTTTAAATGCACCTAAGCAAGGCATGATGAGTCCACACCTAATCTTGTCCAATTTTGACATTGGCATCCAAGTGATAGCCACCTTGTGGGGCTGACTGAATTAGGGAATGTTGCTTGCCTACACTCCTGAATTGCCCAAGGCATCACAGCAGAGTAACAGGAGGCACTTGCTCTTGTTCTTTATAAGCACAACCTTATGCTTTATTGCCTGTAATCCAGTAACAGCTACAGGCTCCAAATACATCCCATCTCTAGAGCCCGCTGTTGTTACAAACGTTGCCTATCTCAAATCTCCAGTGTAGGCATGCACTAAAAGGAGTACCTGCTCTCACAGCTGTTAGGTCTGTGTACAAACCAACTCATTCATCTCTCCCATGGAATTTAGGGGATGTTACAGTTCCTAATGTGCCCTTATGGCACCACAGTGAAGTATGAAAGCATTGTGCGCCCTGGTTTAGAGACTGAAACACAAGAGGATAAAGTATCTGGCTGAGAGTCACGCGGGAAGTCCCTGGCAGACCAAGGAACTGAACCCACTTCTTCCATCTCCTCCTTTGCTGTCTGACTTCTGGCCTGCTTCCTCATGCAGAGGGAGACTGTCCCGAAACCACCCTGCAGATCCCTGGCAGAACTGGGGGTGAGCTCAGGGGGCCAGCGTTCAGTTGGGTGCCCCTATAAGTGAACAGGGCTGAACCTCCCAATCCCTGCCAAGGCAACAGGAAAACACTGCCTGACTTAGGTTTGCTGCTTGCTCATTACAAATTGGAGAAGTGAAATATACTCCTTTGCCCTTAGCATCTGATTAAGAGAGAGGAAGGTCATTAAAATCATGACTGCAGTAGATCAGCCGTGAGCACAGCAAGAGATACCTGACATGAAAGTAAGCCAACAGTGGCCTACCCAGGTGGCTCCCATGTTAATGCTGAGCTGTGGAGTCCTCCACAGTTTCAGACAATGCCAGAAGCACATTTTGGCCTGGATAGTGAAGGGGAAGAGAAGGATGAGATTTGTAATACAGTTAGAAATAGGATTCTGGGAGATGCCTCTAGTAGGAGACTTGTAAGTGATATGGTAGAAGGTTAGCAATTTAGGTGGGTTGAATATACTAGGACCCTTCATTTTTCTGAGCATCCCTCCCACTCCCCGCAGTTTCCTCTCCTTAAACCTCACTTCATTCCATGCCTCAGTGGGAGATACCACTCAGTTGCTGCCCACAACTCAGGAGTTGCATGAGAAGCTTTGAAAGTCCTGTGAATAATAGCCTTATACCATCATCTTGAAGATATGGGTAGTTTTCTTCTTTTAACCTACTCATTCAGAATAAAAAGGATAGTGGAAAAATCTTGTAGCTGTAGATCTACAATTAAATCAGACAAAGTAACTCTCTATTCAGTTTGTATTTTGGAAAGTGCTCTCAGTAAAATCACTACATTGATTGTAGCTATTTCAGAAAACACATGCAAATTCTATGAAAATATATAGAATTAGTCATGGAAAAAAATAATAAAGAAACTCTTTCAGGCCTAACTTGGCCTAAAATTTATGCTTTGTAATAGTAAGCTTTAACAAAACTTGTATTTCCATGACATTTTGTTTTAAATTCCAGTGGGGAGGAAGGAGAAAATTTTGAACAAAGATTCTCTGTAATCCTTGCTTTGTGAGGGAAGATGTGAAGCTTGAGAATCTTGCAGTGAGAGTGACTTAAAGCCAGCCTGGGTAAACGCTGTCAGGAATTTCTGTTCATCTGAACATACGCTGCTTCCATGCTCTCCTCAGTAGCCTTGCTAGCAAACTGCTTAAAAGGCACTAATCACTGCCGACCCAATAGAGCACAAAAGCCAAGAGCAAAAATTTCTCAGAGCTGGGTTCAAAGAGTTAATTGCTGTTGCCTGGGCACACTTGCCTGAACTCTGGTCATCTGAGGGCCTGGTTCTTGGGTGTAGTCCAAGTGGCCAAGAGCCAGGGTTCAAGCAGAACCTTGCTGAAGTCAATCGAGTCTGTACGAGTTCCACCTCGTCTGGCTGCCTATTTCAGGGTCATGAGCTCTTTTCCAGTAAGACAATGGCCAGCAAAGAATTGCTCACAGAAAATATTCAGAAAGTAACTGGGTATAGTTAACAGATGTGAGAAACTGTGACCTGTCCTCAAAATAATCAGCTGAAAATCCTGAGAGGTTAATCTTCGGCAACAACATCCCTTTCCCTTTGTGGGACCTATGACAGAATTTTGCCAGCTCAGAGGGGATCTCCGGGCCCTGTCTGGAAAGCAGGCATAGCCCATGTGCTGACCCGTAAACCAGGAGAGAGGGCTGGGAGGATTTTTTTCCAGTGAGAGTGGATTTCTTCTCTTCAAATATTTCATGTATCAGAAGTATTTATGCATAAATGTGAATTTATGGCAAAAAAGAAAAATTCTAAGTATTTCTGCTGAACATACAGCAACACGTGCACATAAGAATCATGCTGTGAGCCCTACTATGGATGCCTATGCCATCTTCCGCTGTAGCTCCCTTAGCTGGGCTACCTTTCCTATGCTCTGTATTGAAGCATTAAGAAGTGGTGAGTTACGTATGGCGTGAGGAAGCTATAAATCTTGGAAGATAGAGTCAGGCTGATTGATACCATGAAATGGGAACATGAAACATAGGAACTACATCTCCCACCATGCAGTGCATGTAGCGTGCCTCGGTTTGGGAGACTTACTTCTTCAAAGATCAACCAATGTTTTCCATAGTCCTTGCAGTCCTTGCAAAATATTTCAGTTAATCCAAACCCCATTTTTCTGTCCAAAAAAAAGGAAAATAAAAGAGATTTTTCATGAAGTCCCAGATAGGACATTATTCCTGCAGTCTAAATCACAGCAGGTACATTAGGAAATCAATGCTGATATTGAAGATATAATGCAATACAACATTATTTTGTAGTGAACGGGAATTTGGCTTTTATGGAACTTCTGGTTATCTCCTACTGAACCAAACTGAGAATCTCATGGCAACGGTTTGGGTAAGGCAGCTGGATGATTTTTTCACATAAAAAACATCCCTGCAGTTGAGTGCTCCAAAGGGCAACATCTTTAGAAGTGTTCCCAAGAAATATATGGCCATGGTATTCATTTGTAGTTTTACTTAACTTGAAGTATCATTTAAAAAGTATTTTCTAACATTTATTTGGCAGCAACAGCAAGGGCTTCTGATAAGCGCCAGTGTATCCATCGCGCTGGGCACGGTACCACCCCAGTGGCAGGCACAGCACGGGCCCCAGGTTGGCATTTAGTTTAGTCTGGGGTTGGACCATCCAAAACCTGCTTGAACCTCGTAAGAGAACATTTCAAGGACGCTTTTAGGCAGACCTTTAATCACAAGGGGAAAAAACCCAAAGTATTTGAATTATTTATCCCTGACAGTGTATTTTTAGAGAGAAGAGGTTAAAATAAACTTTATCTGTAGGAAGCCTTAGCCTGATTGAAAACCTCTCCATATATTCGGAGTCCTGTTTAATAAGCCATCCAGACAGAGGGAGCATTCTTCTGTAAAGCCCGTTTGGCACAGAAGCCTGCAGCGAGAGCTGAGCAGGCAAATCCCACGGCAGGGGAGAGACAGCACTTTTTGACCCAAACAATGTCTAGACAGCCTGAAAACAGATAAATTAACAGGCAAGCAGAAGCGGCATCACACAGCAGCAAAGTGGTGGATATTTGTCACCTCAGTGATGGGTTAAATGAAGATTCAAGGCCCCAGTATAGTCTTTATGAAACACAATGTACTCCAGCTGTCTCCCTCCCTCCTCCTGAGCTATTTACTGTGTTAACAGCTCCATGCAGAAAGTTCACATTCACTGACATGGTACACATTTCCCATCTTTTACAGACTGCCCTAATGAGGCAGCAGGATCAGAACAAATTAGTGACAGAATTCCCCCATCCCCTTGCTCACGGTGTAGGAACAAACATCCTTTCCTCCTTGCATACCCTGCAGAATCTGCACTCGGAGCAGAATGCAGCGATTCATGGCAAATGAGAGGGGGGTTGTTCAGTCTAACGGTGTAACAATATTTTTTAAAGCAATTCCTGCTTGAGGATGCTGTGTTCGCTTTACAGTCTGGCTCTCCTGTTTGAGGAAACACATGTTTTGCTATATATAGTGGGGCTTGAAAAATAACTTCCGTTACTAAAACAAGCAAAAATAATTTCAGATTACACTTTTGGTAGAGAAGATACGTGATTTCATTCACTGTGTTTACTGAAAATTATGCGCACACAAATTACCTTAATGAGATGCAAACCTTGTCGTTTGCATTTAGTGCACCAGTAACAAAATTCTGGTAGCTGCAATGATAGTATATTTAACATACAGAAAATAAATAATTTGTTACATCAATGCTGTCAAAATGAAACAAGCCAAACTGTGATTAAAGCAGTTATCATTAAACCAGAGGCTGACTTCCAGAGCTGTTGTGAAAACAGCAAAAGAAGCAATTTTCCTAAGTGCATTTCAAGTGATTGAGTAAAAATTGAACTTATGGTAGACTATGTTATAGAATACTACTTAAAGTGTTTGGATGATGATACTTCATAACACAGAAGCCTTCACGCAGTACAATTTTAATCCTTTTTTTGTTGCTAAGCTTGAAAGCATATTAAAGATTGAGAGACGTTCTGTCTGTGAGACTCTGCCCCACCATTCTCAAATATGACAGCAAGGAAGTTTTGTCTGTGTGAGATTCCTTGTGTATGTAGAGGGATGGAAGGCAGAGAGGCAGAACTTCTTATATCATGCAAGATGCATGTCTTGGCTCCTGCCAAGCAATATTCTGTGCATCTTCAGTATGGCAGAAGTTGTAAACATGTTGTATAATCACATAACTGGGCTGTGACCCATTTGTTAGCAGCATAGGAAAAATACATCAAAGTCACAGATAGTCTCTTCAGACAGGCCTCGACAGATACCCATCTGGTAATAACCTCAGACTGTGAAGTATGGATAATTTATAAAGGTGTTAAGGAACTCTTCTTTTTATATATATAAAAATCCCTGTTTAAACCCTGTACTGATTAACTATCAAGCACCAGGAAAATAAAAGGAAAAATAATGCATTGTTTTAGAAACAGTAGAGAATTGAGTCATGTGTAAGAAGAGATTGTAGCCATATTAGAGCCACACGTAGTGCTGGGTAGCCCTGACGATCGGCTGTCCGTTAAGCATATGTGAGGCCAAAACATAGCAGCCCCAAACGGTAACTAACCTTAACTGTCAGGCACTCTCTTGGGTTTAAATGCAGCGGTCATCACAAGTGCCAAGGCAGGCTACACTAGCAAGTCTAGATATCCTATTCCTGTGGTAAAGTCCACCTATGCAGACCTTGCTCTTTGATTTTATGGAGTTGAACAGCTGCTATTCATTACTCGACTGGGGCTCTGTTTGCCACCAAAGGAGGTCAGGACTGTATTCACTCATGCCTCTTGAGCTAGGCAGAGTCTGAAGCAAGTGCATCACTTTCAAAATGTGTTATTCATTACAGAATGTGTTACTAACAGCAAAGAAGCCCCATTTCATGGTGAAGTATCCCATTTTTGTGCAAGGCACATACAAACTCAGAAAGGTATTCCCTTTCTTAAAAAGCCTGCAATCTCAGTATCTTCTTAATAACTTGGACAAGCATGATTACTGAAAGCTGAGTGCATGCAGACATCCTTTCTTGCCGTGAGTCAAAACCCACGGCATGGGTTTTCTTCATGGCACTATATTCTGTTGATATTCATTGCTTTGCTTGGGGACCTTTCCTTTCCCAAAGCTCTTTTGGATTTGGGGAGGATGCATCATTGTTGGTAGGTATCTTCTGTGGTCTAGACTTGTAAGTTCTTACTCTATTGTTATACTGCTCCACTGGAAGGTTTATAAGTCACACTACTTGTCAAAGTTATGAGGATGCTGAATCATTTTTATTAGGCATCAAAGTCTCCCCCCCACCTTTCATTTCTTTAACTGAAAGCTTCATTAGATTGCAAAATGGCACCTCTGTGCTTAGACAGGACTGTGGGCAAATCAGGTTCTTTCCTTTGTTAAATCTGATTGATTTATTTCACATATAAAATGAGCAGTAAACGTTCAAGTTCTAAAAAGTTATTTAACAAGTGTCTGAGTGGAATGAAAATAGCTTTCTAAAATAGTGCAAATACTTATCATAAGCATATTAAAGAGACTCTTTTCATTTTCAGACGTTACCAAATGCCCATAAATTCTTAGATATTCAAGCAGTCGGGCACCTGAGGAAGCTTAGTATAACAATTAATTATGAGACATGCTGCTCAAGCAGGTCTTTGCAACCCTGAGTCCTGCAGCAATTTAGGAAGAAGGTAGGTACCATTCTGCTTATTTAGTGGCAGAGAAACAAGAGGCAGACAAGGGGGGACTGGTGTGACATGGGTTATTATCTCAAGTCTCCCTCCAGCCAACCCAGTAGGCACACACTAGACATAACTGTACCTCCAGAGGACTCAGGAAGGACTATGCAGTACTGGAGTCTGCTAGTAGATTCAGGCAATTTGTCAGTGATACCACTCATACAGGATTGTGTTGTTCTTTTATTTAGCCACTTGGCACTTAGTGCCTCATATAAGCTTGCTAAGCTTAATGGGAAGAGACGGGCACTTTGCAAGAGAATCCCATCCCACTCGGAGGCATGTATCTGTCCTCTGCAGGATGCTGTCTCTCTTGGGACAAGCTCTGGAAGTTCAGCTAAGTGTCTGCACCTCACCTGGACAAAAGATGAGATAGATCCTGGAGCAGGGAGACCTCCTGCAAAAAGGCAGGATGATGGGTGTGCACTTTGGGCTCAGCAGCGACCTGGAGGGAAGATTGGAGAACAGTCATGGAGATAGAAGTCACAACTTGTAAATCAGCAGACTGTGTCAGAGAGTTAGAGAGAAAAGCAAACATGAAGTTGCAGGTGAGCAAAGGGTAGTTCCTATTTCATGCTAATTTTGCTACAGGCGGCTTGTCCAACTTCAGAGTTACCATGCTCATAACCAGTTACTTTTCTAATTTCCTTTGACTGCATCATAGGAGAAGAAAAGCAAAACAAAAAGGAGAGAAGTGTGTCAAAGATGAGAAAGAATTGAAGGAAAGAGAAAAATTCAGTTGAGAGAAGGTGGCAGAGGACATCTAGGGATTATGCTCTATTAAAAAAAGCTAAGAGCAGAGACTTTCATAGCAAGTGAAGGGGAAAATAAAAAAAAAAAGGCACAACAAAACCCCCTGTCTCCTGTGGTGAAACTTCAGTGAAATGCTATTAAGGATAAATCTTTTATTGTATTGTCCTGCAGGCAGTCTGGTAAAAACTGTATTCTCAGCATAAATGAACTCTCCCATTATAAAAAGGGAAAAAACCATCTGCTTTCAGGACTGGCTCCATGTAATGGCTGCTGAGATACCCACAAGGGGATATTTAGGAGCAGTAGCAAGGAGAAGTAGGTGCAGATATTTCCTGCTGAAAAAAGGTCTTCTGACTGAGCAGACACATCAGATGTGTTTGCCACCAGCTTCCCATGGGCTGGCAAAAGACTGCAGTTCACATAAAGGATTTAGCCCAGGGAGAGCATTTAGTGAGGAAATAACTCCCTTTGCTCCGTGATTTGTCAGGATATCTTTTAATTGGGTCTTTGGCTGAGAGAGAGGGAAAAACACGGGCCAAAGTAGCCTTCTTGGAGTTACAGCAAGGATCGATTTGACCCCCAAGCTGTGGAAGAGAGAGAAAGGGTTTTCAAAAGGAAAGGGAAAAGAAAAGCTTTTTTACCTGTTGGTCCGGAATAGGAAGTCTCTATTTCAAAGAGACAGTGATGTAGTGGGCTTCTGATTTAGCACATCTTCCCCAGCAATGATTACCTGGAATGGCCAGAAACCACTGAGCCACCCTCTCCTGGAAGGCGACATAAGCAGGACATGGACATGTGGATGAAGACTCAGACAAACAGCACATCTAGCCAAAGGCAGAACCACAAAATCTTGCCTTTTTTTTTTCTTTCTTACTTAGTCCTTAGTGGCTTGTTAAATTTCTAATATAGCTTTGCCCTCAGAATTTACATACGTGTGTTCCAACCTCAGCAAAGCTCTCACCACCCAGCTAACTGGTAATTTTCAAAGAGATTTTGAGGCAAGATTTTAAGACAGTTTAGAGGTGCCATTATATGTATAATGTCCATGTGTGGTCAAACAGTCAACTATAAACTTGATAATGATACTGTTTGCATGCAAATCATGGTCACCAAATGCACATGCGTCACCAAATGCACATGCACACACACACACACGCATCTATTGTGTAAGTGTCAACCCTCGTTTATTTGAAATGACAGGCTAGCTCATTCCGGTATATCTGGCTATGGAAATGAAAGCTCATTTGGAAAAGCACAAAAAAATGCAATAGCACACTAAAGATGCTGGTATGTTGGGGAGATTTCTGCTTCAGATTCAACAATTTTTCTGGAAACAACAAACCAGCTAAATGTTGTCTCTTTGCCACTATACCCCAATTTTTGTTCCTTTGCCAAGTAACCACTCTCACCTTCTGAGCTCCTCCTGTGTCACCATTCTTTAATTCTTCTGAAACAGTATTCCCTCAAAATTCCTCTCCGTCAGTACATCTATTACCAGCCCCGTTTGTTAATAATAGCTACCAAATATCCCATCCGTATCACCTTGCTTCCACGTTCCCCACATGGCACTCCTGATTCTGGGAATGACCATATTTCAGGCACTCAGATGATATTTTGGAGGATACCCTTAGAAAGAAACTTTCAAACCAGCTATCCTACTGCTTCCCTTTCTAATGTTTGAATAAATAGAGTCATAAAATCACAGAATAACATAGGTTGGAAGGGATTTCTAGAGGTCATTTGCTCCAGTCAGGTTCAAGGCTGGCTCAGGGCCTTATTCAGCTGAGTTTTGACAATCCCAAAGGATGGGAAGCCTGTTTTGGTGCTGCGCCACTCTCACGGTGAACGCTTTGTGAGGGTGCGTGCTATCCCCATCGTCCAGGTTGTTGATGAAGATATTAAACAGCACGGACCTACAACAGACAACCACACCAGAAAATCCCTTTTGCCAGCTCGTCAAGTTAGAGCCTTAACCCTCACTGTTCCTGCTGAAAAGCACTTCTTAAATTCTTGTGGTCAGACACTTTTAGTCACTTCATTCTAATTTCAAGCCTTTAAGTATTCATGACAAATATATACCTGTTTGTACCAGTTCATGTCTGTGTCCTAAAATAATTCTTATTTTCCTTGGGGAATATGAATTCGAGTCCTCCTGCTGTCAGGAAGTGGCACTTTCAGAATTCAAATAGCCCCTCTTAATGACTCGTTCCAGGCATTTTAAATACTTTCTTCTAATTATAGGTTTTGCACTCTCAGTCTTTGAACATGTGAGGAGTTTACCTGAATTGGTTTTTATCCATTCCCTCATGGTACCAAAATCTTCCATTATTTAGGTCAGTGTGTTCTCACTCCCTCCTTCCACTTAGATAAAAGATCAATTTGCTCAGTATTTCTTTTAAAAATTTTTTTTAACATCTCATACCTGAGATACTATTGCCGTTGCCAAACTGAGTAACGAATTGCTTTATCTTTTCAAAGGAATAAAGACTACATTTAAAATCTTGCGCTTATTAGTTTCTGAAACTGCAAAACTGCTTTCTGTTTGTGTGCATTACTGTTTCATTAGCAGATCATGCTTGGCTCATGAGTGCACTCCCACTGCAGTTGGAAGTGCTCAATCTCAAGTTTACACACAATACTATAAACTTATATGTTTCTTTACAAATGATGCTGTCCTAAAACCTCCTTTGATGATTATAAAATGTTTTTCTGATTAAAGCTTTCCATGTAGGGTTTTTTTTTTTTTGGCTTTTCTCTCACCTTGGACAATAAAAATCTTTGTTGTTTTTATAGCCTGTTTCATTTTTAGGGATGGAGCAGGGATTGCAAGGCAGGATGCTGGGTAAACTAGAATTTGTAGTTTATCCCAAAGTAGGTTCCCTGCTGGAGCTGGATTTAAACTTTTTTTTTTTTTTTTATTCAGTATGATTAATTCTGATGCCAGGGGATTCTTGGTACATTTCCTAAGGATAAATCCATGGGAATTGCAGATACTTGCTTAAAGATGATTGTTCAAAGTGCAGAGCGCTGGGAAAGAGGCCTAAAAGTAAAATATGATCAAAATTCTGCTGTACTTGTAGCCTGCAGAGATTTAGGGCTTCTGGATGTTTCAGAATCAGAGTTTCAATAAAAAAACCCTGTCTTCTAACCCAAAAATAAACTGTGACTGAGTAACACAGAGTGGCAGGCATGGACTGGCAGTAATATGCTATAATTATATACAATTTCCTGCACAAAGAGGGATATTTCCAGGTAATTTCTGACTGGCCTTTAAAAACTGTATTTTGGGCGTTTAAAAAAACCTCAAATTTGATTTTAATGAACATTAAAACTATGCGACGCAGTAAAGGCAAAGTAAGTCACAGTGCAGTCTGTCAGGTGGGGTGGAGGAGAACGCGTGGCTACAGAGCAGTGTTACTGCTTCCAACCTGAACCTGGAAGCTGGGAAACTGAGTTTGTCACTTCAAGAAAAAATGTAGCTCCTGCTCACGTGGTCTGCAAGGAGGCCTCTCCTCACGCCCCCTGGTAAGCAGCACCTACAGAGTATCAGCGTCGTGATAGTCCACAAGAATAAAAATGCTACTTACGCAGAACCAGTTGCTGTTCTCCATTCTTTGACTGAACAGCTGTCTGCACAGCAGAAGGCAAATTCCCTGCTAAGGAAGAACCTGTTAAAAGCCTGCAGAGGGGAAACAATAGCAAGGAATAATGCTGGCTATGTCTATGTTAGCATTTTAGGTTGGGGCAGGAATGTTCTATTAACGCAAATCAAAAAGGAGGAAGGAACTGAAACCAAGAAAATTTTTCCAAACCCTCTGCTGGAATAGCTCTGTTCCATAGATGAGCACAGTGGGGCCTAAGAGGCTGCCCCTACGTAGTGAAATAAGGACAAGGCAGATCTGCAACATCTTCCAAAGAAAGCCACTTTCCTAATGTGAAACCTCATCTCAAAGGCCCGTCAAGCTTTTTGTGAGCTCCCCTAAGTAGAGAGTAAGAGAAAAGCACATACTGGCACCAGGTTAATCACGCCATACTGCTTCTACTTAGTATCTAACCAGCGTGGCATTGGTTGAAAGTTGCTCCCAAGGCAGTGCAATGCCCTGAAAGTTATTTGTGGGTTTGCATGTCTGGGGCTCCGGGACTGAGTTGGGCTCATGAATGCAATCCCCACACATTGTCACGCAGCCCAGAGGGTTTGTTAAAAGATAATTTCTCTGCAGTGTCAGAAGGTCTGATTCTTTCCTATGGAAGCTCAAGCAACTTTAACTGTTGAGTGGAAGCTGCTCCTTTGAAACACTGGACAGTTTTCTGCAATGAAACTACTCTCTCAGCATACAGTTACTACCATTAGAGTTCTCTCCTTAAAATATTCTGAAAGATCCAGTTTAAGCCAAAGAAGCCGTTTACTAGATGCTTGAGCAAGGAAATAACATTGTTCAACCATTTTCTGAACATTTGCAGAATGACTTGAGTGCACAAAATTAGAGATGGTTCATCCTCTTACTTGAAGACTATTTTAGTCCCTTGTGAGCAGTATTTACATTTTTGTATGAGGCTTTAATACCAACCTTGTTAGCATCCAACTATAGAGATGTAAAACTCCATAGGTGCATTTTCTAAATCCTGAGAGAATTTTAGACAAATGCAGTGGTGCATTTCTGAATTTTCTGACAGTGTTTTATGAACTGTACAAGACTCAAAACCGTGCCTGAGGAGGGATTTCACATGGCTTAAAATAGAGCAGAACAGGACTAAATGCATAAGGCTGGACAATCTGAGTTAGAATCTAGAGCATCCCACCCAGCCCTCCCGTGGGCAGGTGAGGTTACAGTCTCCAGGCCATGCTCTCTGTGGAGCCTGCTTTCAACTGTCTCATCCCAGCTGCAGTGAGGTGGTTGTGATTTCCAAGCTTTTCTTTCTCTCTCCTCTGCCTCTACTGAGCTTTCAGGTCTCAGTATTAGCACTGATATCTGTGATTCACCATGTCTCAGACACCTTGGGAAAAAGAGAGAGAGGGGACAGCTAGTTATGGTAGGAATAAAATATTCCTTTCCCTTTGGTTTTCAATTTTTATTCCCATAAATTCTTTGCAAGTTTAATTCCATTTGGAAGTGGTAAAACACTTTCACAGTATCGCACCTAAGCTCAGAGTCTATAATCTGAAGCAGGGGGCCGGTGGCGACCAGAAGAAAGGATGCCAGAGGCTGACTGAGTGTCAGAATGGGGACAAGATCAGATGGCAGTGGTGGGCTCATAGTTCTGCCTAAGCATCTGCAGCTTCCGGGTGGACGTGACAGGGAGGAGAAGGGGACAAAGAAAGAATCATAGTTTAATGTGAATTTCTGTTGCTCCTGTGGGACATGTAACCTCAAAGACCTTGCTTGCTCCCTCCAGCCAGTTACCATGCTGTGTTTTCTGTTCCCTTCCCTGCCGGGCAACCTTTGCAGAAAACTTTTTACCAGAAGACATAATTGGGCATCAGCAGAACTGTGGAATATTTAGAGAGAGTATGAATATTTTTTGCCCCTTTCACTGTGGCCATACATGGGAGAAATTTTTCTCAGATGATTTTTAGGAAGCAGAGACCAGCCTTGCCATTGCAAGACAAATACAAGCTTGTTTCTGGGAACTCCAGGTAACTTAGATGATTGCTTCATGTTTTCATATAAGCTAGGGTTGAAGCATAATTGTAAAACACACAGGCCTTTGCTGGATAAATTTTAGGTGGGGTTATTACAGTCAGTTATAAAGTACTGCTGCAGTTGAATTTTTATTCCATTCCCTTCCCCTCTAAACATTATGAAAAAATCATGTCCTGCTTTCTTGGTATATTTTGAGATGGCAACTTTTCCTTGGTTTCTCTCATGTTTATTATAGAAGAATTGTCTAGAGCACAAGCAATATCTGAGGTTATAATGTGGCCTGATAAAACCACAGATTGTTCAGCTGATAATTCTTTATCAGTATGTGGTTCACAGATATTAGAGGTATGTGCAGCACCAAGCACTAAGGGACCATTTATTCCAAGCTAGGAATATGATCCAGTTAGTGAAGTTATCAAGAATTTTACCAGTCATATGGGTGGGAGAAGTTAAGTCCCAGGGCATTGGAAGTATGATTGAGAAATTATGGTAAAGCAAATTTCATGTCTGAAAGAACTTAAGGAACAGAAAACAAATTGGCAACTTTCCTCTTACTCGGTCTGTTCTCAGAAAAACTTTTAGATGCTTTCAAAGACACGTTTGGTCCCTTCGTGCTAAAGCAGTGCCAGAGCACACATTAGAGTCTTGGATTTACCCACAGCAACTGATGAATTCTCTATTAGGAAAAGAATCTTTCCAGTTCTGTCAGAATTAATTCATTGAAAAAAATCTGAGTTTAAATGGAAAACACAGGCTCAGATAGGTGGAATATCCTCTGAAAGTTAAGCAAGGGTATTTTTTTTTCTCTACTTACAGCTAAGGTGGATTAACAGAGGCATATGGAGAAGATCAAATATACTTTGAAATAATGGATGGATAAATCTGCAGACTAAATCTCTCTTGAGTACTGGGCAAGAGAGGGGGAGAGAGAGAATATGAAAATGTAGAGATCATCTACTGAGGGGATATAATACTGAAAAGCCAGAGGGGTTCTAGGATCCTCAATATTTTATAAGAGGAAGCTTAAAGCTATTTTAATAAACCATTGAGGCCAGTTTTTAAAAAATGTAAATGTACAACTGTGCACACAATCTGCATATGCAAATCACCACAATTGGGCAAGCAAATCAGATAATTGCATGCAAATATGCCTACTCACTCTGTGCCTGTGTCTACAATGGTAGTAACTGTGCATGCAAATTAGGTACACATTTTGTACACATAAAGGTGCAGCTTAAGTGGCATATGGCATGCAAATATGGCATGTAATGTAACAAAAGAGGGAGAAGGAAATAGCAAGGGATACAGAGTTAGCTGTAAATAATAATATGGAGCGTACACAAACACACACACATGAATCTATAAACATGGGTTTATAAAAAAGAAAATACATGGGTCTTTTGAGTGCTTAAGGAACTGAAATGACACACAGTGTGTGGAGTAGGCATCTGTCCAAGCTAATACAGCTTCCCAAGAGACCAAGTGCCCGTTCACAACACAGGCTGAGTATGGCTTTTCAAAGCCACACCAGCTTCTCACTCATTTGACCCAGTGACCCTCTCCTTGAGGAGAAGATGGAGTTCAGCCTTTTAGGCTTCTACAGGCTGAAGACTCAGCCGCAATTATCAGTGATGGTGCCAAATGAATATCAAAGGTGGTGGTGGTTTCTCGTGACATATAGACAGATGGCTTCAAGGAAAAAGGCTTTATAACTCTTCTGTCTTTCAAAAGTATTGATTTTGCTTCAACTACCTTCCTTTCTGCTTTGGAGCTAACCAACGTAACCTCATTGCCTTTCTCCATTAGGCTTATTTGGATTCAAACTGCACTATAGCAAGATGGCTGGCAGATAGGATGGATGGATGGATGGATGGATGGATGGATGGATGGATAGGAGGAAAGGATTCTAACCTCAGCTGTATCCTTGAACTTAAAATCTGTGTTATATTTTTAAAGCACTTAGACCTTTAACTTAGTTGTTAGCAGATTAATGAGATGCACAGACTGACATTTTATTTGAAATTTTCCAGGCAGAGAAAAATGAAGTGCTCAGCATGAAGAGCAGACTGAGTTGCAATGACAGCAAGCCCCCTCAATCACTCCAGGCTTCAGCATGCTCACAGATACGAAACAATGAGCACAAGTTGGAGAACAGAATAAAAATGTTGATTAAATTTTGATTCGGTCCCTTTTATGTGTGTGATTCCACATTCGTGCCACACTCAAACAGCCATAACAGCAAAGATCACTGGCCACTTGGTGCCTTCAGTATCGAGCTCACGGTACTCATGGCTTTGAAGAGCTGTTTCGAGGCTCACAACCCAAAAAGGTCTTAACGATTCAGAGATAAGCTGGAATCACAAGAGTCAGACTGGCCCGTGGGCATCTGAAACACATGGTTACATAGGGACCTTCGATGGAAGGTGGACAGATGTCCAAAATCTCCTGTCTCCAGCTTTTTCAGTGGTTTTGTCACTTGGCTTTCATCTGCATCTCAGAAACCTAGGTGAGGTTTTGCCCTTACCCACACAGCTCTGCAAATTCACTGAACAGCCCCACCATGAGGATTTTTCTGGCCATACTGTTTCTTTCATGAACCCAGCCGCCTGAGGAAGGCTCTAGAGGATGACACTTCTGTGGAAAACACAGGTACTGAAAACAAGGGAATGGCTTGGTGAACCAGTTAGGCATCTTGCTGTCTCCTACGCTAAAAAGATTTTTTTTCCCAAATCTCAGCCCTGTTTGTCATTGTTTTATTTTTCAAATGCTCTAATCCTCTAAAAAACAGACAGAAACTGTGGTGATGTTTCTGTCATCTGCATAGTTTGGCTCTATCCATCTTGTGATACACTGAATTGAGTGTTCTACATATGACTAATGCCCTAATTGTCTACTGTTTTATTTCAGAGCAACACAGAGTTTTAAAGTTTTAAAGTCAGCTTTGGCCCAGGTTCAGAGCACATATTTCCCCTTACAATTCTGCACAACCTTACAAGCCAGAGCAACAGAAAGTTGGAGCTATTTCTCACACACCGAGTATGGGTGCCCATGCACACATTAACAGAGCATTCACTTTTCCGTACATCAGTTGCCAAGGGGAGCTGCTCCGGAACCGGCCCGATCTGCAGCAGAGCGGCAGATCTCAGCGCACAGGGGGTTTTCCTGAGGCAGGGAAATGCCAGAGCAGCGGAGAGACCTGCCGGGAGCCAGCAGCTCTTGCGGGAGACGCTGACGAGACCTGGGTTTTGCCAGAGGAACTGTGACCACCCCCCCACCTATAAAAAGCAGCCTGGGGAGCGCTAGCAGGTCATTTTTTCCTCTCTCCTTCCAGTTGCAGTCAGCGACATTGGAAGAAACAGATGGACCCAGTCTATTAATACATGGCTCCATGGCTGGTGTCACTGCCGCAATTTTGGGTTTTTCGATAATGGCATGGCCTACATGGCACCAGGCTTGCTGGCATCAGGTGGGATTCACCTTTCTCAAAGGGGGAGGAGGTTCTTTGCTCACAAGCTAGTGGGACTCATTGACAGAGCTTTAAGCTAGGCTTGAAGGGGAGGAGGATAATATCAGGCTTGCCTGTGACAAGCTGTGGGATGACACACCAAGGTTAGAGGGATGGGGTGCTAGCAAGAGCCCTCAGCCTGTTGCTCTGAGACGTGCTGGCTACACTGCAGCACACTTGAAGTCTTACGGAGATGAGCCAGGGGGTCCTGAGGTAATGGGAGCCAACAGGGGAACACCAGTGAAATACCTCAAAAGAATTAGGGTGTGTTCCTCCAAGAAGGTGACACTTCTGACAGCCCAGCTGAAGTGCCTCTACACCAATGCACACAGCATGGGCAACAAACAGGAGGAGTTGGAAGCCACTGTGCTGCCAGAAGCTATGACCTAGTTGCCATTACTGAAACTTGGTGGGACGAATCTCACAACTGGAGTGCAGCTATCGATGGCTACAGGCTGGTCAGAAGGGACAGGAAAGGAAGGAGGGGCAGAGGCATTGCCCTTTACATCCAGAAATCGATAGAGTGTGAAGAGCTGTCTCTGAAGAATAGCCACGAGCGGGTTGAAAGCTTATGGGTAAGAATCAGAAACCGAGGTAACAAAGGGAACCTTGTGGCTGGGGTCTACTACAGGCCGCCTGATCAAGGGGAGCCTATTGACAAAGCCTTCTTACTCCAGCTACAGGAGGCATCATGCTCGCAGGCTCTCGTCCTGCTGGGGAACTTCAACCACCCTGACATCTGCTGGAAAAGTAGCACAGCAAGCTGTAGGCAATCCAGGAGACTCCTGGAGTGCATTGAGGATAACTTCTTAAGCCAGGTAATAGACAGCCCTACCAGAAGGGATGTGATACTGGACCTGTTGGTCACCGACGCAAGTGAGCTAATTGGTGACATCAAGATTGGAGGCAGCCTGGGCTGCAGTGACCACACACTGGTGGACCTCACAGCCCTGAGGGATATAGGTCAGGCGAAGAGTAAAGTCAGGACCCTGAATTTTAGGAAAGCAAAATTCCAGCTGTTCAAGGAGTTAGTCAATAGGACCCCCTGGGAAACTGCCCTCAGGGACAAGGGAGCAAAACAGAGCTGGCAGATCTTTAAGGATGCTTTCCATACAGTGCAAGAGCTCTTGATCCCCAGGTGTAGGAAATCAGGAAAGAAAGGCAAGAGACAGGCATGGATGAGTCGAGACCTGCTGGTCAAACTAAAGGGCAAGAAGGAAGTGCACAGGCAATGGAAGCAGGGACAGGTATCCTGGGAAGAGCATTAGGGACACTGCCCAGTTGTGTAGGGATGGGGTCAGGAACGCCAAGGCACAGCTGGAGCTGGACTTGGCAAGGGATGCAAAGAATAATAAGAAGGGCTTCTACCAGTATGTCAGCCAGAAAAGGAAGGTCAAAGAAAGCGTACCCGCCCGATAAGCAAGACTGGCAAACTGGTAACAACAGACGAGGAGAAGGCTGAGGTACTCAACAACTTCTTTGCCTCCGTCTTCACTGGCAACCTCTCTTCCCACACCTCTCGAGCGTATGGACCACAAGATGGGGGCAGGGGGAGCAAAGTCCCTCCCACTGTAAGAGAAGATCAGGTTCGTGACCACCTGAGGAACCTGAACATACATAAGTCTATGGGACCTGACGAGATGCATCCCAGAGTCCTGAGGGAATTGGCTGATGTAGTTGCCAAGCCACTCTCCACAATATTTGAAAAGTCATGGCAGTCAGGTGAAGTGCTTGGTGACTGGAAAAGGGAAACATTGCGCCCATTTTTAAAAAGGGTAGAAAGGAGGACCCTGGGAACTACTGACCTGTCAGCCTCACCTCTGTGCCTGGGAAGATCATGGAACAGATTCTCCTAGAAGCTATGGTAAGGCACATGGAGGACAGGGAGGTGATTCAAGACAGCNCCCCCGGTATCAATACAGGCTGGGGAACTGAGAGCAACCCTGAGGAGAAGGACTTGGGGGTACTGGTGGATGAAAAGCTGGACATGAGCTGACAACGTGCGCTTGCAGCCCAGAAAGCCAACCGTATCCTGGGCTGCATCAAAAGAAGTGTGGCCAGCAGGTCAAGGGAGGTGATTCTGCCCTGCTACTCCACTCTGGTGGGACCCCACCTGGAGTACTGCATCCAGCTCTGGGACCCCCAACAGGAGGAGGACATGGACCTGTTGGAGCGGGTCCAGAGGAGGGCCACGAAGATGATCAGAGTTCTGGAACACCTCTCCTGTGAAGACAGGCTGAGAGAGTTGGGGTTATTCAGCCTGGAGAAGAGAAGGCTCTGGGGAGACCTTATTGCAGCCTTTCGATACTTAAAGGGGGCTTATAAGAAAGATGGGGACAAACTTTTTAACAGGGCCTGTTGCGATAGGGCAAGGGGTAATGGTTTTAAACTAAAAGACGGTAGATTTAGTCTAGATATAAGGAAGAAATTTTTTACAACGAGGGTGGTGAAACACTGGCACAGGTTGCCCAGAGGGGTGGTAGATGCCCCATCCCTGGAGACATTCAAGGTCAGGTTGGACGGGGCTCTGAGCAACCTGATCTAGTTGAAGATGTCCCTGCTCATTGCAGGGGGGTGAGACTAGATGGCCTCTAAAGGTCCCTTCTGAACTAAACTACTCTATGATTCTATGATCTAGGCTAAACTGATTTCATGTTTATGAAAGGAGAAAACTTAGTGCTTAATGGATTTTTACTAAACTTCAAGGTAGTTTGGAAGTACATTCTGACATGCAGCATTAAATACACTACTGCAGCTGCACTCAGAGGAATGGGCAAATGTTTGCAAGCTCACAGACCAGGGCTTTTACCTCACTTCAGATTGCAGCCTGAGCCTTTGGGGGCTTATCCCAGCACCCGGTGGAGTTAATAAGAGATTACCCATTGGATTTAGGAAGACTTGGGTGAATCTGTACTATAAATTTGCTCTTAGGAGCAGCTATGTTGGTAAAAATAGATATTTCCAAACTAGAAAAGGTTTATTTTACACTACCCCACTCCCCACCCACCCCCAAAAAAAAGTGGCAAAACTTTGTGCACAAACCGTTTTACTCTGGTCAGATTTTGGGTCTATTAGTGAAATCACAAATTTATGCAAAGGCATGCTGGATGGCTTCATGGATGATACCCATGTGTGACTTTGAAATACATCTTAAGAAACACGTTGGGTATCTTTGTCACAGACTTGCCTGTAGGAGCTTTGTCTCAGCTGACAAACTATACTTATTTCTTTCTGTCAAAAGTAACAGTCAGACATTCAACTCATCTGAGCAGCTATAGGTAGTAAGAATTCCTCTTTTATAAAAATTAAAATAAAATCAGATAAACCAAGGACTATATCCAGCTTGTCCATTTCTGCCTGTCCATGCACTTTCCCACTCCTGCATGTATCTTTCCTCTACTACTTCTCTTTATAGACATACAGTCTTTAGAGCAGCTGTTGGCTCTTTATGTATTCATAATCTCTAAAATAAGGGCATCCTGCTGTTTGTAGGCATAACCTTAAGGGAAATAATAATAAAACTCTGTGTTGCAGGCACACATAGGCAAACAGCCAGGACAGTGATACCCACCTCAGCCTGCTTTTCTCACTGTAGTTAGGCAGCTAGCCCAGGAGCCAACACAGCTATCACAAGTGACAACAGAGGACAAGTTTTTGGCTAGGAAGTGCTGAGAGATACAGGCTTTTCCACTCAGCTGGCTTTGATACCATTTACCCTCAGGTACTTTGGAAACAAGCTAGAGCAATCTCAGAGTTGTTAGCAGTTGTTTTTGAGAACTCCTAAGGGACAGTGAAGGGCCAGAGTTCTGGCAGAAGACCAGCACAGCACCCACCGGAAAGCAGAAGATGAAGAACTGGGAAATTACTGTCTGGCAAATAAATTTCAGCTTCTGGAAGGATACCGAAACAAAAGAATGAAACCATTTGTAAACCCACAAAAGATAACAAGAAAATGAGTAAGCACAAACATGCAGTTACTGGGAACAGATGATGTCAAACCAAGCTCAGTTCTTTCCGTGACAGGATAACAGGCTCAGGGATAGAGGAGAAACAACAGTTGTCATGGCTTGTTTTAAGCAAGTCTTTTGACTCTGACTCACAAGACATTCTTATAGGCAAGCTAAGAAATTTGGTCTTGAAGCAACTCAGCAGTGGATGCATGAGGCTGAAAAACTATGCAACAGACTATTTAACAAGAAACCATTGTCAAATTGGAAGAATATATTGAGTGGATACCCTGAAGGCCTGTTCTAGGTCTAGTTGCATTCAGTATTTCTGTTAATGTCTTGGAGTGTGAAATAGGAAGATTTGCGGAAGACACAAGGATAGTAGGGACCTGTACACGACAAATTAGAAAAACAGAATGTTTTCCAGTAAAGTGCAAGGTATTGCTACAACTTTAATAGCAATAACCAGAATCAGAAGTAGTGGGACATAGCTGCAGTGATTACAGCACCAACAATCTGGGGTGGCAGAAAAGGCAGCTGTGGACAGATAAGCAGTGAAGCCACCATGGCATGCAAAGGAAGCAAGGAAGGCTTCCACTGAAGTACTCTTTCCATGCTTTAGAACAACTTAAAACTTGGAGCAGCCAGGGAGATGCCAGAAGAAAGCAATCACAATTAGTATCCTTGAGGTCAGGGTCCCTCGATCTCAAATAGAAGCTTGACAGAACTGGAGGAATTCCATTTAAGAGGAAAAGAGAAGAATTAAAATTTACCAAAGGCTGCAGAGAACATGGGGAAAAAAATGCACTGTCAAGAGGACACAAAATCCTGGGCTTAAAGAACAACAAGGAGAAACTTTCTAACTGTAAGAGCAGGGAAACACTGGATAAATTATCTGGAGCGGTTGTTGAGTTTTTGGTTTTGGAAATACTTAAGATTGGACAAAGATCTATCACAAGTGATGTAAGTAAAGCTGATCTCGCCATAGGGCAGAGGGTTGGCCTGGGTAACTCCCTGAGACCCTGTTCTTTTGCATGTGGGTAAAAGTCTTTGGTCCTAATAGCAAAAGGTGGGAAATTAGAAGCTAGAAGTTAACAGATTGCTTTTTGAATAGGGCAGCCACAGGAACTCGGAAAAAGATTGCCAGCTAAACCCTCCCATAGCCTTTGTAACCTTAGGAGATAATAATAATAATAATTAATAATAATAGAAGGTGGCAGCTAAGGCCAAGGACCAAGGTACTGTTGATGATCTCTGTGCATTACTTGCACAGCATTGTTGCCCAGGGCCAGTAGAGGTTGGGATCGACTAACCTTGATTATGCACCAGTGTCTTTCAGTTTTGATCTAGGCATGTGACAGACATCTGCAATGAAATATAGACATGCACAGGCTCCAGAAGTAGCTGGTGCTCTGTGTCACCCAGTTATCATGGGCGTAATGAAATCTAGGTTAAATCCCCTAAGACAACAGAGAACAATTCCTTTTCTCTTCATCACAAATCTCGAGCTTGCTAGCACAGAGTGAAAGATGAAGTCTTGCATACTTCACAACCCATTCCAAGTCCCTGTGGGATTAGTTAATTATTCTTTGCAATAATTAAGGCACAAACAATTGATATAAGAATCTCCATTTGTTTATAGTGTGAGGATTCCCTTCCCCCAAGGCTGGAGAAAGCTCCAAATACATTTATACTCCAAAGCTGCTGTTCTCCACAGGGAAATTGTTCTGCTTGGCTGAGAATGAAAGCCATCTCGTCGCTGTGGCAGGTATGGCTATATTAAGGCAGCAGTTGGGGGCCCTCAGGAGTTACTTGATTACATGTTGGAACAGCTTCATTCTTCAAGAACTGGCATCAAGCCAATTAGTCCTATAGGAAGACTGATGTTTTAACTAGACACATCCATCTACATTGCAGCTTTCTAAATACATTGTTTTCTAGGTATGGACTGCATGTGTGTTTCTATTTCTGATTTTCTAGAAAGGTCAAGGGACACCTGTGATTTTTGTTCAGGGCAGATGTTCCAGGAACCCAAAAAGCACGTCAGTGAAATTTAGATTCTGTCTTTAATGTACTTACCTACAGCATTCAGAGGGACAAGTAAGGTCTAAAATTATTCAGTTTGGCCTTCACCTGATAATCTACCATAGATTTAAGGAGCTAGAAGCAAAAGAGTTGCAGTTTGTAAGCGTCCTATAAGGTCCTACTCAGAAAATCTAGCCAGAAAAAAAGCAGCCTCTCAGGAACCTGCAGATGCTTAGAAACGAGAGCAAAAATGTACAGTGGCCAAAGTAATAAAAACAGCTACCTCACATGAAGACCACAACCCTGAAGTCATAACCCTGGACATGTTCTGTCTAAGGCAGTAGAGAGGGAAATTCACACAACTGGCTCTGATTGCAGCTGGTAGTTACAAATACACCTCCCTCATTCACAGCCCTGTGCCAAGGCCTCTGTCATAGTGCAGACACAACCAGCTGACCCGACAGCTCCCCACACAGGGAGTCACAGGGCAACAGAGAGATGCTATTGATGCTGCCTCCTGAGTGCGCCTGCTAGTGCCACCATGCTGGAAGGGGCTCCTATTGGTGGCTCGCTCTCTAGTGCTCTTAGGTCTGTTGACCTTTCCCTTTCATCTTCCCACCCTTTCTATGACCCGATACAAGACTTGCACACTGGGAGAGAAGGAACCTGAGAGGCTGTTTTCCAATTGTTGACTTGACTCACAGGGTGTGTTCCAGCATGGAAGCTGAAGGCCACTCCAGGTTTACTGGGAATGGGAGGTGCAGATTCTCAGCAGAACTTTGGCAAGAAAGCTGCCTTTGTCAGTCTGCCTTGCAGCCAGCAAATGGGAGGGAACAGCCCTGAGATTCTAGGTTCTTCCTAACACACACATTAGTTGTAAATGAGAACCTCTGTAGGTTCAAACATTATTCAGTCAGTTAGATTGGGAAAAAAAAAAAAATAATGATCACCAGTTTTAAGACGTACAGTAAATATCAAGAAGATAATTTTAGAATATTCTAATTATATTACAAAAAGTAGTCCTTTTAATACCAAGCTTATAGAAGCTGATTGCAGATTGTGACTGGGCTTCAGTTTTATAAGAATTACTATAAGCTAGAGATTTTGCTTCTTCAGAGAAGCACATCGATGGTGGTGGGGACAAAGTTCTTGTTCCTGCAATACACCAAAGCTGATCTGTAGGAGCCAGGAGGAGGTTTGGACATAACATATTTGCAGCACCAGCACATATACCAGGAGTCAGCCAGGGCAGCATGCCCTGCCAGGCTCTGCAGGACAACACTGCTATTCTTCCCTCTAGGAGTACTCTCAACACTCGGAAATCCTAAGAGGGCAAATAATCCTGACTTTCACACCAGGCTGCGTTGAAGGTATCAAACCCAAGACTGCCACAATATGACATCTGGGCCGTTGCACCTATGTGTATCAGCCACTTGAATAATGAATGCTGAAAGAGAAAGGTCTTGCATGCATAGGCACTTGAGAAGGGTTAAATAGTACCTAATTTCAGATATCTCTATCTGAATTTGTTGGCTGGACTTCCTTTATAGTCAATGGACAATCACACTTCCAGAATGGGATTCATCCAACCTCTTTTAGTAGCCAGCTGCAAGTTGAGGTGAATATCACCTTTGAAGTGTCTGTTTCTCTTCACTGAGTACAAAAGAAGTTGAAAAGACTGTTTCACACAGGGATGCCTACATTGTGGACGTCTCTGAGTAGGTGAGATTAATCCCAGGTAGACTGTGTAAGAGCAAGACGAAAATTGCAAAGCTGAAAAATTGCTGCAAAGCATTTAGCAGCATCCTCTGAATTTACTCTTCTAGTTTTGCACAAATACAAAGTTCTCAAGCATCCTGCAGTGAGGTCCGATTTTTAAATTACTTGAATTTTCTCCCTCTGTGTGCAGCACCCTGTTAGAGGAATTGCAGAACCACAGTGCTTATTCTCTGGATGTGTCATATGTTAGTTTGCAGCAAAAATTTAAAAAAATTCTCCCTAAGTGGAGTTCTCTATCATTTCTTTGGTAACTAATTTCCTCATTAAATGTTGACCATGAGTTTACAATAAAAAGTAATTTAGAGAGGACATAAGCTGCACAGGTTGGATGAGCTTTTGAGCACTCTGTAACTGAAGGCTTTGCTACATGCCAAAGGGTAGTTTGAGCATCTTTCCAAAGGTGATATCAACAAAACTTTCACTGAAATGACAGCTGTCAAGAGTAACCACCTCGTTAACCTCAGTCCATCCCACGGCTGTCTACAGTACTCAGCACGAAAAGCTATTGGAATACTGCCAAGCCATTTCCTACCTGTCACATTTCAAATGGCTTAAGTCCCATGATGGTCATGTCTTCTAATTAGTCACTAGTTACACTGTCAGGTATTTTGTTCCCACATCTGTGTGAAGAAATGAGGACTAGCTCCTAATTTCTCCAAAAAGGAATGGTTAACATTGATTCTGCTCCTCCTTTCCTGTAATGACACAAGCTGCTCACCCAGAGGAGTCCCTGTTTCTAGTAGCATGAAGAAGCAGCTTTCTCGAAAGCACACGCTACTAACCTTTCTGCATACTTTTGGTAAAGATGCTGACCTTTGTAGGGAAATGTGCCTGAACTCAAAACTGTTTTCACACACATTCCCAATTGTCTTCACCTCCTTTTAAAGCACCAGCCTCTTGTTTACTCATTGATGTATCTCAACATGGGAAACTCCTAGGTTCAAAGCTTACCTTCTATTATTTATTTGCTGATATAAGTATTTTTTCCAGTGTTTACCCAGCTTATGTGGGCCCCTATAATTTTGTCAGTATTCCCTTTTCAAAGGTATTTTGTCTGTTCAAATACACCAAATGTAAAATGAAAAACAAAACCTGCGTGCAGTTTGAAAATAAGAATGCAGAAAGCAGTGAGGCAGGAACAGCACTGCCAGAGGCAGGGGTATTGGCAGGGCAACTTCTCTGTTCATTCTATGAGGGATCCAAGTTAGCAGGGGCTTAATTCTAACAGAGGCAACAGACATGCCCTGCAAGCAGTGAAAGTAAAAAACTCCAGTAGGAAATATAGGCCTCTGTGTAAGCTGGTTTTAAACTGCAGTACAATATAATACCTTTGATCTGAGTGCTTAGTTCAAAGAGTAGAAGACTGAAGGGTGATACGATATTCCTCCAAATACGTAAATGGGTGCTGCAAAGGAAAAAGGAATAATCTGTCTTCTGATGGGAAGGACAGGAAAGAGTATGCTATTACTTTAACAGGTTAGGTATGAGGGAAAACTTTCTGCTAGTAAGATGGGGAGGTTGTAACATTTAAGTCATGTGAAAAGGTCAGACAGACACTGTTGGAATAGCGTGGACTGTCTTGGGAGACCTGATAGAAAAGATGATATCCCGGTGTACAAAATATTTTCTAATCACCATCTCACCAGAAAGTCAGTCTGACATATTCAAAACGTGGACACAGCATTACTATCTAAAGCAACTCAAAACCTGCACTCAGGTTCACAAATTTGAAGGTCTAGTGAGGTCATTCTGCTGTCTGAGCTTTGCTTCCTGCTGCAGGTTGGCTGTGCAGTCTCACTGAGGGCATCCCGCAGTGCATGAATTGCAATAGGCAAGGCAAGGGAGTCGAATAATTTTTGCCTGCCTATGTTCACATGTGCTGGGCAGCGTGCTGGCATCCATCCATCAAGGTGTGCTCTAACGAAGGTTGAAACTTGGACACAGGCAGAAAGATATTTTCCTAGTGTTGTTGCTCTTGATTCTTAGCTCTTTTAAGTCAAAGCAACTTACTTATTTTAATAACATGAGTCTGTTCTGCCTTTGAGCACTCTCCAACTAAACAGCACTCCACATTCAATTGCAAGTCTCACGATATTTCATTGTTTTGCTTTTTTAAAGCCCCAGCTGCTAGATTCATGCATTGCAAAGCAATCTCATCTTTCATTTTTAAAAATTGTATTTCTAGTTCTCATAGTTGTGGAAAGAAGCCTGAAAAGATGAAGTGCCAGTACCCTTACAGCTCCAAAGAGAGAAGGCAAATAAAAGGAATTCAAAGTACGTTGGTTTAAGCCAATCTCATGATTTCTTTTTCCCCAAGGCCTGGCTCATGATTTTTGAGAATTGGCATTTGGAAATGCTGGAAACATAAAACTCTTAATAAGGAACAGGGGGAGTTACTAAGAAGCATGAAGAAAGACATAAGATTTGTTCACTACAGTAAAAATGTGAGCATTAAAGAATTGAAGAGGGAGACTTGTTAAAGGCTAGCAAAATTCTGTTACTTTCTCACTCAACAAGTCAGCTACACAGTCCCTGGTGACCTAACTGTGGATCTTTTTGTTATAGTATATTATCTTTAATTGCACTATCAGCTTGATGGTTTGAACATGACAAAGTCATTTTGTTTACTGGAGAAAGTGAAGGGCCTTTTGGAGCTACAGAGAGCTTGATACCTGTTAACAAAAACAAACAGGTCAAACAAAATACAGATGGAGGACGAATATAGATTTTGTATTCAGTGTTCATGGCCTGGTTTATTTTGCTCTTATCCAGCATCCTTGTGGCATATGTTGCTATCAGAAAGCATGTTTTCCTGACTTTAGGCAGAGTGTATTTTTATGATAAAGAAACAATCATGGAATTAATTTGTTTTTTAAACCCACCCTAAAGATTTTCTAACAGAAGATTTTCTTTTTTAATGAGCTTGAATAGCAAAAACGTATCATCAAGCTTCTGTTGATGTACTTAAGGATGCCCAAATAAATAGCATATTTTCAAGTTAAGTAAATACCCACATACCAAATCTGTATCATATTTAAACCCCAAGAAAAAGAATAATATTGTCTATCTGTGTTGATGGATATTTGTAATATATATTATACATGCCTTCAGATTGCTAGACAAAATGCTAGATATATAACAGAATGACTATATTTACTGAAATTCAGTAAGACATGTTTTCCATTCTCTAGAAACTGAAAATCCGCAATATATCTTAGATTGTCCCACTAGGACAAAAATCTTTCTTTATTGTCTCTTGCCCACACATTGGCTGACATGGGCTAACTTCACATGCATGCTCTTATCTCCATGCGAACTGTACTCTTTAGGTAGCATATGCTGAACAGATTAAATGAGAAAATGAGTAGTTGCAAATATTTTTCCTTAAATCATCCCAGGCAATTTTTGATTTAAGATAATTTTGCATTTGAGTAAAGGCAGCATAATTAAAGAGATTTAATAATCTTCATGAAAGAATCATAGTATTTAGTAATCAATTTCAATATTACTGTAGGTACAAAATTCAGCTTTCCTAAAAGTGCAGACGTTCCTCATTCATACAGAGACTAGAGATCATAGATCAAATGATCTTGAACAAAAATATTATTATAAATTGTTCTAAGAAGGACTAGAACAGAACCTTCTCGATACTTTTCATATAGGAAATCAAGCATATTTCTAATGATTGCTTTACCCATTGGTCTTCATTGGTTCCAAGATTTAAACGACATGAAGAAACAGCTTTGCTCGTAGAAATGTAGCTAATATATGGGCAAGAGATTACTTATATTAAAACAGTCATCTAGTTTATGAATAGTTCCTCTAGGTTAGGTTCTGCTTAGAGTAGCTGAGGGAGAACTCCAAATGCAAGTGACATGGAATCAGGTCCTAGTGATTTCAGAGACATTCCAGATTGATGAGGAGAAATGAGCGTGACAGAAAGTTATTCCAGAAACGTTAGAGAAGAAAGGCAATGGACTTGAAGGCAGCCATGGTAGAGGCACACTAATGGACTTGCTGGGGATCCTCAGCTTGCCATGTTCACCGTGAGTTCAGTGCAGCTGTCCTGATAGAGTTAGCAGTGTGTGGGCATATGAGGGCTACACTTAAGCCTTCAGTTATAATGTTGAGCAGGTATAATTGAATGAAGACAGGTAAATGGAATTGCTCAGGTTAGAAATTGATAAATATAGGAAGCTTACCCTGATTCCGTAAATAATTGAGTTTATCACTGCAGTGTTGGGATCAACACAGCAGAGAAGTTAGAAGACATGTGGCTGGGTCCCAGTCTCACCCAGGTCCAAGAATGCTTTTTCCCAGATTCAGGGTGGAGCAGTGTGGGGTCCTACCAGTTTCTAGTCTTGGCTCTTTTACAGACCATATTGGTGCAATCAGAAACCAAAAAGCAGCACCTCATTGCAGATGTCCTAGAATGAAGCACTCAACCTCTATGGGATTTCCATGCGCAATCGCAAAAACAGCCTAAGAAATGAGGTGATGCAGGCCCTGACTTTCAGCCAGGAACAGAGAAGTCCTGGCTTGTTTGCCGATGTCAGACTAAAGCACAGACACTACTCATGCACATTCAAACCCAAGAATGAAAAATGCAACACAAGCTACTACTGAGGCAATTGTTTGGGCCAGAACACAGCTACCTGAAGAATCAGAAACTGAACCCAAGATTTCTTTACCGAAGATCTGTCTATGCAGTTGCAGGTATTCATATTCCTAAAATTGCCTGCCTAGCATTTTCAAGGACTATGAGAAGTAAAGGAACACATAGAATAAAGCAGCTGGAAATAGCAGACATGGCTCCTATTGCTCTTGTGATCACACTGTGTTTTGTATGCACAGCTGCCCCAGCAGTTTCCCCATCAGATGTGCTGCTGCATTTGTGCTGAAAGGCAACAAAATGCAAAAGATTTAAATGAACATGCTTAAGAGGCTTTTAAAGAAAATGCTGTGACAACTTGGCCTGCACAGAGCGGCACTGTGTTTGACTACCTGAATTAGATTTAATCTGGCTCCCCCAGCGGTAATAATAATATAATATAATATGCTGTAAAAAGGAGTCTAAAAATCTTAAATTGAATCTGTATGTTTACTATGAAAGTAGCTGTGTCGACTGTACAGTACAAAATTTTAATATTTTCAGCAGGCAAGTAATACATCTTGTCTAGACACTGGAGAAATTTTCAGACACAAAATTATTTTAAACGCTAAAACAAATAATGCAGACTTCACCTCCCATCCCTACCAGATTGCGGAATGTCATTTACTTTAAATTTGCAGCCAGACATCACATAGCCAGAGAAATTGCCTGTAAGAAAAATAGGCTGACACTTATCACTGCATTCCAGTGGGACCAGGGGGTGATGTCAGCTCTCTCTGTTTCTCCCAGACAATTGAGCTTCCTACAAATCAATAAAAACAAGGTTTATTGGTATGTTTGCTTTATCACACTTGAGCCACTTTCATTGTCCTAGTGACAAAGTCGTCACAAATTGAATCATTAAACACAGTAATTGTGTTTCAAATACATTTTAGAGAGGAGGAAGGGAAGAGAGGGTGTAAAAGATTATTTGCTACAGTATTTATGGCTGCAGAATTTAGATTTGTAACAGTTTGCCATATCTATATTTTATTTTTCAATATGGAAAAAGGAGAAGGGGGAGGGGGCAGAGGAGGGACTCCATTAAGTGGAACAAACAGTTGCACTCAAATTCAGACCAGCTAAGCTTTTAATATTTCGATGAGGGAATGTTATATAAGGAATTTCTCAACAGCTCCTCACACAAAATGTCAAACTTATTTTAAAATTATTTTTTAAAAATAGATGGGCTTAGAAAAAAAATTGCACCCTGGAGTCAGGATCTAAGCACTGTTACCATCCTGGTGGTTAAAATAATTCCTTCCTCGGTGTTGCTCAGTCCCTTACGCAAGCCTGTAAACTCATTTCGCCCCAGCACTCTGTAAATCTTTGTCGCTCTTTGCATATGTGGTTGCAATTTACATGCCACCCACATTTAAAGAGGTATTGACATTTTCAAGTCGGCTATTTTAGCCCCTGAATTTAAAATGGTATCAATCACACTTTATTTCTTCACTTAGGAGCTCAGGCCTGTATTTGTTGCACACCCACCTCTCTCACTGCAGCCCAAGAGGCATTTAAAAGCCAGCCATTTGCATATTTATCAGCCCTTCAGCTCTCTTTCAGTCATGGATTATTTAACCCTCGTAGGGATGGGGCTGGGCGCCCCAGACGATGGAGATTTCAGCCTCCTTGTTCTCACAGTTGCTATGCAAACTGAGCTCGTGGTTGTTCAGCGGATGGCATAGCAAAACACAGGCACATTTCACAAAACTATCCAGCATTATTCAGCAAAATCGGGTGTGACTAGCGTTCTGGGCACTGAAGAGGCCTTTGACGAAGCTGGCATGTAAATGGCATTGTTCTGTGCTGAATGGCGGTGACCTGTGCCGGGCAGGGTTAGGTCAGCGGCAGGCCAGGGCGAGAGAGCTCATAAAAGTTCCACATGCCCCAAGCCTGACTTGGAAGTAAATCGGGGATTGCTCTAGACAATGGCATTTGCTCTTTTGTCTTAGACAGCACCCCTTGGGAGCAGGGAGGGGAAGGAGGGAACAGGAGAGGCTCTGTTGTTGGAAAAGCCAGGCTTAGCTGCATCCGCACAAACACAAGTTTGTCTGAAGAGATATGGCACAGGTTAGCACTGCGAACACCATCCTTTCCCTTTTATTAGGTTCCCTGTGTGAATCGGAGAACGTTTCTCCCTCCCCTCTTCTTATCTCGTTGCATTTTTCTTACTCAATTAGCCTGAAATGGAACATGATCACGCTTCTAGCTGTAGTTTCCTTCCAGCACAGTGGTATCAGACCCTTCCACACATTATGCAAATTGTATTTTATCATTGAAAATTAAATCTAGAAGGGAATGATGTCCAAGTACAGAATACTATAAAGATGTACAAGTGCTTCCTCCACTGCATTAGCTCTTAAGATGAATGGAGGAATGTCAGTCAGGAGCGTCTGCTCTTCCAGCAGTTCTAAGTCATTCAGGGCCCTTTACCACATTACACTTATGCTGTTGTGGAGCTATCAGCAAGGCAGTGTGTTAGCGAAACACAGCAAACCACGTTTAGTGCCCAGCACACATACCACAGCGGGAGATCTCTAGGTAGAGCATTTGCAGTCTCTATCCTGTCTTGTCTAGCAGCAGAACTACAGCTATATCCTGATGGGACGCACAAGCCTGTTTGGCAGGGATTAATTCAAGCTTCCCTTACACCATATGTATCACAGCTCCAGGAACTATGGGTGTCTCTTTTCTTCTTTATATAACAAAGAAATGAAGTTTGAGTCACTTGGGCCCATCCCAAATCACAGCAGCAGATTGCATCTCAGCTAAGCTTTTTGTTAAATATACCTAAACAAGGTAATACACACCTGAGGAAGGGCTAGCTGTACTCTGCTGCTCTCAACTGCTTTTTGGCAGCCACTGCAAACACGGAACACATTTGGCACCACTGCACCTACAGCTGCATCTTCTGTAATGGTCACCATCAGCCCACGCCCACCATAGTCTGGACTGGAGGAACAATTTCATGGCATCCTTGAGAGAATCCTTCAGGTTTGTTTTTCCTGAAAGACCATTGCTGCTTCTCTCATTTGATTCAACCTGATTCCTCCCTCTTGCATTCTTTTTTATTCAGCCATTGAACTGTTATACACAATTGTTTACTCTCATTCCCTTGCACATGAATGTAGGATGTTGGAGAGCTATTTGCCTTAATGCCTAGCTAGGAAGAAATATCTGGTGCTTTTCAATGACACCATTTCTTCCTATGAAGGTATCGTCTCACATAGAAACAGTCTTGTATGTGCTCTGCCACAGATTTGTTCATTTAAAGACATTAAATGGTTAGTGATCCACTTTGATCCTGCCAATTAAGTGTGGACAGGATTGATAGACTTGCTTGGTGACCGTCCTCCCTTTCCCTTTCTGAGGTAGTTGTTGAAGCAGGAAGAAGTTCCTGGTGTGTGTAGAGGAGATATTCTCCAGGGGCTCCCTGGCACCATTTCAAGAATCACATGTGTAAGGGAGAATATCCACCAGTCTGCCTCGCTTTCATCCAAAGCTGGTGATGCAGCCAGCAACTGCAGACCCACCTCTGTTTCTGCAGCTGGAGGAACAGTGACAGAGTGGTTCTGTTGCCACTCTGCTATTCAGAACAAAATGCCACCCATTAGCACTAACTACAATAAAAGCCTTCTTGAAACTTAGAGGGGAAGGATATGTATATATTGTTCATGTGCGTGAAAAAAAATCACCTACATCTGGGTCATTTCCTTTCATCATACCAAGTAAAACAAATGCAGCAGGCAAACAATCCAGACGCATGGGCTCGCTGACAGTTAAACCTCACATTTTAAAATGATCGTGGTGCAAATTAATTCAGTTGGCTGTATCACATACCATTTATCTTGGAGAAGGTCTGCTCCAAAATGAGAGTCTGGGTTTGGTAAGTCTGTCAGTGACGGCTCTATTTCCCAGTATATATTTACACTCACATCAAACTTGGTGAGTGGGTTTGCTGTCGAACTCGCAAAGCACAAACCTGACAGTTTGAAGTTCCCTTCTCCACACTAGGGTCATACAAGAACACTGAATAGATGCATTTGCTATAGGTTATAGCAATCTTGACAGTAGTGAATGAATGATTGCTCCTAAAAAGTACATCTTGTTCTGACATTATCGCTTCCTTGCATTCTAAAAGTGGCTAAACCAGAGACATCCTTCCCCATCTTTCTCCACCCCTGCTGCCATTCAGTATCTCTTCTGGTTCAACAGTCTCTATTTTCAGACTGATTTGAAGGGGTTATGGATTTACACCAGTGGGACATGATGCACAGTGGTAACATTTACAGCATAACAACTGTCCATTTTTCCAGAGAAGTGCTTAGCTTGTTGATGAAAGAAAAAGTATTTTACCCTCTTGGGTGTCTAACTAGTCAATATCCCTATTGAAATGAATAAAATTCCCATAATCTGTTCCACTGGAGCCTATTTCTATTATAACTGAAAGCAGGAAATGTTGCTGCAGACTTCCACGGGAGCAGTGTTTGCCTCAAGAAGAGCAATTGGTTAAACATCGCATAATTTAGTAACTCCTGACTTAAAACTCCTAGAGACACACTCACCAAGAAAGCCACACTGTAGTTAGGGACAGCCTGGCTGGAGCAGCAGCGGTGACAATAATAAAACACTGTAAAAACATAGACATGAAAAATGATGAATTGACTTTATATGACCATTTGTGCTTAAAATTAGGGCAGACACTCGAGAACTTTGCTGAATCAGGGCCTTGATTATCAGTACCAGTAATGAATGCAGACATTTGGGAAGGTATGTTTCATTGCTGCCATCATATTTTATTTTTGGAGATGTTAAAGAAAGATATCAAGAAGATATAAACCAAGTAATTAAATTCCTGTTTTATGTAATGCAGAGCAAATATTTGCTTCAAGTTTTATGGGCATCTTGCAAATCAAAATCATAAAGGCAGATGAGCTTTTGTTTAAAAAAGGCACTCTGATGGCTCAGCAGAAAAGAATAAGAGTTTGGTTTTGGAAGGAAAAAAAAAAAAAGAACCCTGACATGAACCACAAATACATTTCATTAGGTGACACTAAAGATTAGAAACTAATTAAAATTAAAGAGAATGCGTTGAGGAGGATAGGGGTTGTCAGGTGCCTTCAATAACGGCAAACATCCTCTCATGTCTCAAGTTTGTGTGGAAGTCAGGAACACAGACTTAGTTCAGATAAGATGTTTGATTTGTGTTTGCTCAGGAAAGTGCTCTGATAGCTTAGCTAAAAGGAATTTGGATTTAATTTGAGTAAAACTTGGACTAGATAACAGCCAAGAGAATACCGCTGCTGGAACAGAACCAGCATTAGACAATGGAAACAAGTTGGTGAACAAGTTACTAGGGAATATTTGCTGAAGCACATTCTTTCTAGCATGAACCTTGCAGAAAGTGAAATTCAACATGCCAAAACCGCCTGTTTTGGACACAGTAAAAAAATCAGTTTCCAAAGAGTACAATTCCATAATTTTCTTTCTTTTTCTTTTATTAACACTTTCTTACCCCTCTAAAAACTACCTTGAGCTTGACCTAGTCGGAAGCTGAGGGAATACAAAATAGTTATTATAGTTTTCAGTAGTATTTTCATGTTTAGAGGAGGGAGGAAGGAGGAAGAAATACTTGGATCCTGAAAGGCCAGTGTCTGAAGTTTTCATAATTTTATCCTCCTCCTCTTCTCTAGGCTGAGCTCCCTGTCTGTATTGTAACTCTCACAGTCAGGCCTTTCTTGCAGAAAAAGGGAGGGAAGCCTGTGGTGGTAGTGTGTGGTTTTCCAGGCATGTGGCAATCCAGCCAGAGAACTGGGCCCATAGAAGATTCTAGAAGCATAAATCGAGAGCTTACAATTCCCCATCAGGCACTGCAGGCATTCCTGGATTTAAATATTTCCATTTTTTAGAGAAAATACTTCATTTAGGTTGATCAGCTCCTCTACTCCATTAACTCCATAACATTTTATAAAATAAGGGACTTACTGCAAAAATTGTCTGAGATGGAAATTTTTTTTACCTGTCCTACTTTGGACTATGTCCGCATTAGTTTTTCACCTCTCTGCTGGCATTCCCAAAGCAGAGACCTAGGTTGGTATTGATATAATGTCCATATTTAACATACAGTTAGGTGCACAAGAAAGATACCATGAGCATCACATTCTTCCTTTTCTCAGATAAATTAACCATGTGGTCGAGTACTTTCAACACATCACCCCTTTGTCTCTGTCTCTTAATTCAGTACTATAGATGACAAAGAGAAAAGGTGAGGTCTGTAAGAAGAGACAATCTGTTTTTAGCAGAGCAGCTAATGCAATTAAAAACAAGCAAACAAAACCAGATGAGCTCTAATGTGCACAAGCACTTCCAATAGCAGAAAAAGGAGACACAAGTCAAAGTAACACAAACCCTCTGCTGTCTAATCTGAAAGATGCTCTTTGCTAACTGCGAAAGCTCAGTCTTACCCATATTTACAGCAACTAACAGCAAACATACTAATATATTTTCTGCTGTTTCATTATCAGGCAGGGTTTAAATGATGAACTAGCTTAAGTAATGCACAGAGAAGAATGTGTATTTATAGCTTAAGCACCATCCTTTACCTTGCTGCATGAACTGCATTGACATCATTGTATTACAAACCTGCTCTGCTGCAGATTTCCTCTAACATATCACACCACCATCAAGTAACAAATCTGGCCCATTAAGCATTCTTCTACTAGCACACGAAATACTCTGTTGTCCCCGTGGAGTGCATAGCTAAGACTCTTCACCATAATGCCTTTTAGCATATGGTCAATGGACAGAATTTGGGAGAGTTCCAAAGAAATTTGTACTTCCCTGGCTTTTGGCATTTGTAACGCTGTAGTACTATGCCCTGGGGGTAAATAATCAGCCCCATTTTCCTAATGAGGAAATTCATCCAAGGTCACATGGTAAGTCAGTGGCGCTGCAAGGAATGAAATTGAGGTCATGGGCAGGAATTACCTACTAGTTTCTCTGCAACTTAATTGCATTCCAGAAACTACATTTATTTGGTATGATAATACACCATCACCTGTTGTAACAAGACAGTACAAGAACAGCAACCAAAAAGAGGCAGAAATATGTCAAAGAAGTGTGGTAAGCAATAGTAACTAATAGGAACTATAGGGCAGCTAGGGAATTGGGCAGTAGCTAAGAATATTTCTGGAAAAGAATATTATGGCAAAATATTACTGATCAAAGCCTGTAGGCTCTAATCCTGCAAGTGCTTTCTTATATGTAGAATCATCTTAGAGGAGTCTCATCAAATTCAGTTTAGTCCCAAATTATAAGGTTATATATAGTCTTTCAAAACTCTTTCTAAACTAGTCTAACTAGACTACTTACAAATGTGAAGTTACCTGAGGGGTAAGTGGTCTCGAGTCGAGACAAGAACTGATCTTGTGTAAAACCAGCCATTCCTTTTTCTTATTTGTACTTTTTTCTCCCCTACTTGTCATTGATACTAAAACTTGGCAAGGTAAAAGGTGATGGGGATTCATCTTTCTCTGATCTTTTTCTTTGTGCTTGTATTTCCCTTATAAATTTTTTTTAATATGAGATTGTTTAACTTCTAAAGCTTTTCTGTAATATAAGATCATCAAATGCATCATTTATTTAAATGAAGTGGTCCCACCTTCCCTCTATGCACGTAACGGGTTTAGACTTTCTGTATCAAGCAAAAGAAATCAAACAGAATAGGATAATTCATGTTGGAAGGCATGTCAGTAAGTCATATAGTCCAACCAGCCACACAAAGCAGGGTCCATTTTGAGGTTGGACAACATTGCTCAAGGTTTTATCCACTCTGGTCTTGCACTCCCATTTGGCCCCATGGGATTATTAAAGCCTTTCTCTATCAAGTGTTTTCTTAACAAGATAACATTTCCCCATTACACCCTGATTAAATGTTTCCTAGGAGCTCCTTTTCCTCTGCATCTACAATAAATAATAGAAAAAACTTTACATTCTAGTTAATTACATGGGGCCAAACTCGTAAGATATGCACATACAGATCTCATTGATTTCAGTGAAAGCCCCATCCAAACTTCCTCTTCACACAGGAGCTGTTAGCAACATGAAAGCTCCAAAAGTGAGCAGCTTTTCCTCCTTCATGTTCTCATGTTGCATTAAACAGCAGAGGAAATAAAAATTCTAAATCAGCAGGCATTTGTATTTTAGTGTACAGCTGTCCTATCCGCACATTTCTCAATTGATTGCTGGGGCCCCTAATTGGATTCAGAGTTTTCTATACAGACGATCAAGTTTAATGCAATCTGAAAACTAACCATGTCTAATTAGGTTGTCCTATTACAGAAGAACCAAGGAAATTACAAAAAACTTACAGAAGTGATATACTAAAGCACAGAAGTGTTGTGGTGAAGTAAGTCACCTGTCTGAGCCTCGAATGACATGGAGAACAATAGTTCTACATAGCGACCCTTCTTCCCACTCTCTCCCTTCCAATACACACCAAAAAACCACTCTTAAAAGTCCCTTTTACATGCAATTCTGATTATTCCTTTTCCTCCCCCTGTAATTTCAACACACTGGGTGATCTTCCTTTAAGATGTTTCCTTACAGCATTTCAAGCACTGCAGTGTAGAAGGCAGCATTAATATTCAAGGCAGTATAAACAAGTAAGGGACATTCTTTTTCCAGCCAGATTAAGACATTAGAAGGAGGCACAGCCCAATGAGAAATTAGAGGTAAAAGAACTCAACTTGCTAGTATACTGATCAGATATTTTATACATGTGTCATCAAGCCTGGTTTATGTAATACCCACTCCAATATTTTTCAGTAACTCACTTAGGCATCATTAATCTACTATAAATTTAGTTCACTTTCTGACATAGCTCAAATGATGATACAGCCATTTGTATGAAGGGAAAGCACCCACCCAGCTACCTCCTTTAAAAAGTTTACACCTTTTAAGTGCACTAGATTTGCTAATATTTATATTGACATTTCCCACCCTGTTTTTGTGAATTTACTCCTGGATGTATAACACATTTTATTCTTAGTCTTAGATACTGTGGCAATGAGCAGTGTGGAAAACAGAATTTGGATATCCATACATGAAAAGAAAATGCAAAAGCATGGTATAATTTAAGACTAAATCTTAGCATCCTGGGGAACTTCTGATAGCATTCCTGCACAGACAACTGACACTTTCTTTTGCAACTATTTATGCACCCAACAAGACATCATCCACAATAATTTCAGATATTGAAAAAAAAGTCCTGGAAGTTCTTTACCCTCCCAGACCAAGGCATATTCAGTATCAGATACTCTAACCAGTTTAAATGCGTTTTGCTGCTTTCACAGAATCCAGTTACCTAGTAAAATATAATTTAGTAGCCTGAGCTGGAAGTTTGTGTGAGAGTCACGTTTATTTTCTGGAGTTATTTTTGTGTCCTAACGGGGAAACACCCCACCCCCCAAAAATTTAGTAATTTAGTAGCCTGAGCTGGAAGTTTGTGTGTGAGTCACATTTATTTTCTGGAGTTATTTTTGTGTCCTAATGGGGAAACACCCCACCCCAAAAAAAGAACCCAGCAACCCACATTTTTTGCGTCTACCTACAAGTAGGCCGTGCTTCTAAGCATCCCACCACGTACTGGCTCTAGTGCCTGGAATGATCTTTCAGGCTGCAGGTATAGCTACATTTAGCTCGTGACCCCACTGTACTCAGAGTCTTAGTCTATTAATATACCTACTCTTCTCTTTCCTGCTGGCCTTATTGATTTCCCCTTACTGTGAAATACTGAGGTTATTTTCAAACCTGTCTTACACCAAAAGGCTTGACTTTTCTCACTTGCACCTTGCCATGACAGACTTGCAAGTATGAGATATGAATTAAAAAACAACCCAAAAAGATGTACTGGACTAAAAAACAAATAGAAAAGCAAAGTTCTTGTTATACATTTCTTCTAAAGAAAAATTTTAGAGTAGGATGCATGCTAAGTTTATTTTCTAGCTCTTCCTCTCACTTGCTTGTGACATTGCACTGTGAAAGTAATTTAGCATCATTGCAATCAGTTCTGCATAAAAGGAGCCTTTTTTTTTTTAATGAGGACTGATGGCATGTGCTTACAACTGCATGGAACAGAGTGGACAAGAAGATGTATTGAAAAGTAGGTAGAAACAGGATAATCCTTATTTACTGGGCCAAAGCTTCTGAAAAAAAGATAGGTGCGTACAGAATTTCTGCAGGCCCAGCTCACATAAGTTAGAGCAGAGTGATATGTAAGCAGTCAGGTTCTCACGCAGGTTTTCCAGTACCAATCTTCCATTGCTTCAGCCTCCTATCGTACTAAAGGTGCACCCCAAGCAACAAGCCACAGACAGTAGACTTTCTTAATGTTTTTACTGGTCTAAAATAAAGAAATTTGAAGGAAAGAGTCTATTCCCCAAAGGAGATGTTTGAACATGGAGCAGAGGTTGCTTAGGAAATAAAGACAAGTGCATACGTGCTGATGACTGGGGTAGAAAAACAAGCGTAAGAGACGGTTATGGATGAGAAAGTTAGAAGGTGTTTTTGCTGTAGTTATCAAACAAAAAAATGATAAGGTGTCCCCTGCTAAGTAAAATAGCCCACAGAGCTGCAGAGTTGTCTAAGCAGTATTGTAATTACTATTGATACTGAGTTCACTGTTTCACACAGCACAAGCAATGTCCTATACCACCCAATATGCACCTCCTTAGAGAACAGCTGCTCTTCCATCCCACTACAGAACTGCCACCACAAAAATACGAGCTGAGCACTCTTACCGGGTTCAGCAGGAGTCTGTTCAAGTGGATTTGGTCAGTCATAACTTATCACTCATAACTCATTCTTGCCCTCCTCCCTCCCTTACATAGACACTTCCAGGATTTACGGAGTCTTCGACTGGAACGTGAGCAGATGTTACTACTTCTCCAATGGTTTTTTTCATTGAAAATTGTTCTTTAAGAGGTCTCTGGAAGATGCTTTTATTTCCAGAACCTTTTGTTTTTCTGTGGCAGGAAAACACTGCCATTCAGAGTCGAGTCCCGAGAGAAATTCAGGGCAATGCGAGGCCAAGTTCAGGAAGTGTGAACAGTACACATCTCAAGATGGAAAGATGCCAATAGCAGGCTGGTGGGTGTTAGCAACAGGGAGCCAGCCGGTGGCTGGAGCACAAGCATGACCTCAGTGGCAAGTGGACGTGGCAACAGTTTGTTAACACTCATCGGTTTGTATCTGTGAGAGGCTACCTCACAGGACCTTGTCCAGCAAAGAACATCAACTGGAAAAGTGAAAAAATGCTGCTAATGTCAAGTGAGATTGCTCATGCACAGACATTTATACAAGTGTCTAAGCACTTGCCTGGATTCTGACCTGGGACCACTTTGAGGGTTTCCTACATACTTAGTAAAATATATATATAGCCCCGTACTTGACTGTGAGTGAGAAGACAGCTACACCGCAGAAGGCTAGTGAACTGGCCACTGAATGTTCACGCTTGCAGGGTAGGAAACATTGGATACTTTAAATGGAAAATCATGGCGGGGAAGTGTAGAAATCAGGGTGCCAAATGCCAACAATTCGGCAGATTTTAGGTAGTCTAATACTAAGTTTGTTACAAGCTGCACCCACAACCAGAATAGCTTGATGGAGAATGAGGTACTAGTTTGTTGCTGGAAAGAGAAAGGATGACAGGCAAATCACAGGAATAAAAACAGGCACCAGATGCTTGCACCTGGAGGTTCAGCTCACGGTAGCCCTGGCCAACTGCAAAACTGTTTCTGGACAGAATTAAATCCTAATCAGTCCAAAATAAATACAAGAGACAAAGCCATGAAGGCCTACTTCACATACCCAAAGCAAAACTTTCTGGGCTTCTACTTGGAATCTGTTAAATTCCAAGCTTCCTTGAAGGGTTAAACACTACCAAATATAATCAGGTTTAACTGCTGTCCTTGTGCTGGTGTTAGAGGTTACTTTCAAAATCCCTCTTTCTCAGGAAAGAACACTTGTCTGGCTTTTAGGACCAATGTCCAGTTGAAAAACCACTATAAAAGTTGCAGAATCTCATCATTCTTGAAAAAACAGGCATATTCCAGGGGACTTTTTCATGGTAATATAGATCACTCCTGCAGAAGGCCTCTAAGCTGAAATGGCATTACTAGTTTTATTGCCTGTTTTAAGCTTGAATTTCACAGAACTCTCTCTGTTCTGCTTGTGTCCCACCTGCTGGTATATTTTTGTTCCTAATCATGGGGAGACTTGCAGCACATTAACCTTCCAGAGGAAAAGTATTTCATCTTTCAGTACCGCATCAGCAATAAGACTTGTGACTTATATAATTTCTGTATCAAAAAGAACTAAAAGCAGTGGTATGGATTTTAAAAGGTGGAATAATTACAATAGAGCCACTATAGTTACCATCACAAGACATTTGTAGCAATAAATGTCACTTGAATGGGGAATGCTAATTGATTAATTGTGATTAAAGTTGTTCCATTCCCAGGAATGCTCACACTATTGCACAGATTTCTCATCCACCTGCATTAAAACTGTCCTCAAAAACCTATTCACAGCTCACAGCATGCTGCAGTGCCAACCAACAGTGGGATTTAGCCACAGACATCAGACTAACAGCTCTGATCTGTTCTCCAAGACACTCTGTGATCCTACAGCAGAATCCTCCCTCCTCACTGGCTGCGTGCACAGAGCCCCTTGCAAAGCGCAAAGTCTATGGGAAATGGATGCAGGCTTAGTGCGGCTGCCCTGAGCAATGACTTCATCCCAGAGCCCTGCCGGAGCAAACGAAGATTACTGCAGCAGTCTTTAAAGCCCATTAAACTGCTGAGACGATTCAGCAGTTTTATTAAATGTAGCATTCATTTTACTTATTTTTTTCTTCAGAGTTACCAGTTGTTTTTTTCTTTTCAGTTGTCATTTTTATGTCTGCAATTCTTTACTGCGGTTAAAGAAAGAGACTGGAACCTCGGACCCCGGGGTTCTCCCTGCTGTGCCTCTGTCTGTCTATTTATAGCCTTTCTCTCACTAAATTGCAGAAGTGTTTAGAGTTTTGCAACTACATTTTGGGCACCGAATCCTGAAGTGTTTATTGCCAGACAAAACGAAAGTGAGTTAGTGAGATTTTGCCTCATCAGGAGTATATATGAAAATAAATAAAGCCTAAAATTGTTTTTATGACATTCTAAGGCACCTTCGCTTCATTCTAGTAAGTAGTAAATTTTCAGGGGAAAACACTCACTGTTTTCCTGCTCTGTAAAAACAGTCACTAACCCCATGTCTACCAGTTCAGGGGGCATAATCCATGGGGTTTGCAACTGCAGATGGCAACTACATGGGCACATTCCATACTGCTAAATAAGGAGAAGGCTTACAATATAGAAGTTGAGGATGCCTGGCAGTTAAAACTCTATAATTCTGTATTGTCCACACCACACCTCCAATTGTAAATGCTATATCCATAATCAAAGAGCTTATTTTCCTTAACTCCACTTTGATATTATTCAAATCCAAAGAAATCTGAAGTTTTAAATAACAGGGAGGACAAATTGTGCTTTCTGAGAAAGGGAATTGGTACTCCCGCTTGAACAGATGTTAAGAATGTTTCTGAGTGTGCTAGACTCATTTACAAGTCTTCTTCACACATTTGAATCTTGGGGACATCAGCAGTTTGTTCAATATTTTCAGCCTCCTTCCTAAATGCCACACTGGGAAAATGAGAGGAGGAAAAAAATGGAAAGAGAGAAAAAGAAAAAAAGGAAAAAAACCACACACACAGAGCTAATCTTCCATCAGTGTGACAAACAGTGTAAGCAGGAATCATGGCAAAATAGTCAAGGCAAGGAAGGCACAGCTAGACAGTTGGTAAGATAGAATCAGGCTGGAAAAACAGTGCAAGACGATTTTAACATACAGCCGAAACTAGTCACCTTCTGGACCGTAATCCTGGGGTGAGTTTGCAAACATAAGGTTCTCCCTTCTGAGGGAGAACTGAACTGACACTGGCTCAGCATTAGTGAGACTCTCTCTGTGGTCTCTGCAGACATGATGTAAAAAGCAGCCTAAGCAAGCAGCACATTGGAGCTCTGATTCTCCTTTCTCCTAGCATATTTTAGTCACCTTCAGAGATGTGCTAAGGTTTCCTGGACTGGAGATACAGTGGGAACAGAAAGCATCCTTTTATACTAAGTTCATACAGTGCACAGAAGCATAGGGCTCTGCTGTGTTTGGTACATTGGGCAATACAAAAAAATAATTAATGACAGTGCACCAGTTTTGAATCAAAAGAATGATCAGATGATGAAACTCAGCCACTTCAGTCTCTCCAAAGCCCACTGATAGGCACATCTCTTGGAATGGGCTAGCTAAGCAATAAAAAGGTTTTCCTCTTGTTAAAAATACCGAAAGGGAAGGAGAGAGGTCTCTATGGAGACTATGGTGTTGCAAGACTTAGTTTCTTTCCTGTTCTGCTTTTCTTCTGTCCTTTATTGATGCAAGTAGTTAGACTTCTAAAAGGTTTAATATTAGCAGTTATTATGGAATTCCTCATCAGATTACTATAGATCCCAAAAGACCAGCTGCACTTTGTTATTTCAATTTGTATTTTCAGCTGAGCAGACCACAAGCCATCAGCACTATCAGAGCCTTGAGGCTCTTCATGCTTACTTTGAAGGGTACTGTGGTCCAGCAGAAGGAACATTTCGCTGTGAATCAGACAACTTTATTAGTATTCCTAGGCAGCTATTGACCTACCATACAATTTTGAAAAAGTAACTTCCTTCATCCTTGCTTTGTTATCCTTCTCATCTTTGGTGTGCCCTGTTTCTAAACTAAAGTTCTCTGGGGCAAGTGTTTCTCCACCCATGTTCCTCCAGAAATGATAGTTCAGCTTTGCTTCTGTACTGAGTTAATGAACAATTGTTTTTATCAATCACCCTTATTTTCTCTCATACATTCTGACATAAAGTATAAACTTCTAGTATAGAAGTTTATAGTATAAACTAGAAGACTAATAAAAGTTTCGTGCCACTGCTAATTTCAGAAGGCTGAAGCTGGTGCACACAAGTAAAGGGACACTATCAGATAATTTACTCTCCCTCCTACATTGACAAAATATAACACCAGTTTTATTTGTGTGTGATTTCCTGTTTTCAGCTGGAAGCATTTCACCAAATTTAAAACACACACACCAAAAAAATTCAACAAATATTTTTGTTTGGGTAGGAGGTTTCTTGTCCCTGGTGATTTTCCATCATACTTAGAAGGCCAGCCCCTGAGTGGTATATTATCAGTGACAAGGCAGACACAGTGGTTGTGGATAATGGGGCCAATTTTGCTCTCAGGCAACCCCAGTGACTTCATTGTCTGGTCTATCTGATGATAGGGTATAAGCTGGTAGAATGACTCATCAAGAAAAAAAAAAGGGAAAAAAAGCAAAGGCAGCCAAGTAAAGACACAAGGCTGTCTTCTAAGGATAGTTTTAATAGCAAGACAGCAAGAGAGCTTCAAAATGCAGCAAGGAGCCAGAAATCTCTGCAGAGTGGGGTTCAGCAAAGAGCTATGATGCTATGATCCAGAGTGTGGAGCCTAGGGATTTTGGGGTTTGTTTTTTATTTTTGTGGGGGGGGTTTGTGTCTTTTTTTTTTTTGGCTTTTCTTTTAATAAAGGCAGTCTCTTCTTTCTTGCTCCCAAAAAGCCAGTTTCTCCTCTTTCCTCTGAGCACACAGGCTGAGAAAGGGGAGCTGAAGTTAGCCCCCTTTTCATGTATGCTAACTTGGAGCAATAGCAACTCTTCACAGTTACTGCATTTGTTAGATACAAGCTTTAAAAAATGTTGCTTCAACATATAATGTGTCTATTATATTATTACATCATTCTCAGAAACACAGAAGTCCCCAAACAAGGTCAGGATCCCTCATGCAATGCACTGTACAAACCGCTGCTGAGAAAGAGTCCCAGTTCTTAAAGCATTTAAATAGATAAATCAATCAAAGGAAGAGGAATAAAATGGCTGACAGCCAAATTAGATGAGCAAGACATTTAAATTTCAAGTGCTCCAAGTCTCCTGCCCAGTGCACTTGGTTCCAGCTCCTCTCCTTCTGCAGAGGTACATGGCAACCTGGTGGGAAAAGCAGCCCATTACACACTATTCCGCCTGTCTCTGAAAACATTTTAAAATGTCTTTAGCCAGAGCTGGCTGGGAGTCATCTGGTCACTAGAATCAGCAGAAAACTTAGGGAGAAAAGCTGCAATATTTGTCCCTGTGACTGGGAAAAATTTTGCAAGTGTTATGTTTTCTCAGCTCATCCCACTGCATCTATTTACTCAACTCATGAAGATTTGAAGGAACATGAGTAAAGGACTGGAAAATTACCCTGAAAAAGAATCAGACCAACTAAGTGACAGGAGAGCCAACACCACGAGAAACAAACAAACAAAAGACTTGTGGGTATTTGGACTGATACTAATTAATTTTTCAGTTTCTGAAAACTGTTCCCAAGCTAAAAATTTTAATGTCACCTCAAGCCCACTTAAATTTTTTACAGCACCTTTACAAAATCTTCAATATAAAGGATATTAATGGGATTAGAAGTCAGAACATAGACAACACTGTTTAGAGATCGACAGTGTAACATACATAGTCTCAAAGTATTTGAGGAGTCATGCTCTAATGTACTACATGCTTGAGAACATAATGCTGGTATTCTGGAGTTATTTAGATAATGTTCTGATTGTGGCTTGAAGTCAGTAATAACAAGCCATATGTTCACTTTTTCTGAAAAATTATTCTTTATTAATTCTATCAATAGTTACCCTATGAATTCTAAGGCAAAAAGCATATAATCTGTTCCTATGGCATTTGAGTAAATTCTGGTTTACTTTAAAGGTCAGATAATACTATAAGGTCTCTTCAGGATATTTCTTACTATGAATCTGTTGGCTACATCTCCAGACTTTATTCCCTTTATTACCTTATGCACCAGTAATAGATATACAAATCTGCCTTGATTTAACTTGAATGGAGATTTGCTTCTACAAAATCCTTCTCACAAAGGAGAATACATACATGAAACCCTCACCTCCTGCCAACACAAAACCTTACCAGTTGGTTTTAAATGGTATATCTCAATTAATGAAGCTGAGAGTCCAGCTGTCCATTACCTTGGCTTTCGAATGCAGATAGGAATCATCCTAAAGGAAGAGGATCTATCACAACATCTGAGAACCCAAGCACCTGAATTTGGTTCAGTAATACTGCCACCTTAAACTGGAAGGTTGTATACAGTCCTCGTGGATGTGAAATCGTGATAGCCCATGCAGAAGATTTTTCTAAATCTCCTTCCAAACAATCAATTTATGTTGAGAGAGGACCTAGTTAAGTGGTTTGACATCCTTTATCTCACCCTCAAACCAGAAGTCTACTACAGTTAACTAGATTCAATTTGAAGCTCAGTTCCTCCATTTAGAAAAAAACATCAAAGAAAAATGCAGCACTTCGTGATGATGTCTCTCTAATCATCAAGGACACTTACTGTTTGAAAAACCTTGCATACCCAAACTAATGATCCATGTAGGACAGAAACCCAATGTTCTCAGTACTGTATAAGACAATGCTTAACAAATAATAATAGTTATTACTAAGTCTTATGCACCACTGCACTTTCTAATACTGCCTCGAAGTGAAAAGGACAAGATGATATGATAAGAAAAGCTGTTCCCAGGCTATTGCCCTCTCTAATGGAATCCCCCAAATCCAGAAATATCAGACAAAACCTTGTTTTGGGGATGTTTCCTATTTGTTCCTCACTAAATTCATTTAAATTTGATTTCAGATAAGTAACCCCCAGGATAAATCTGGTTCACACAGTATACCACATGCAAAGTAGCTTTGCATCAGTTTCCACATTTCAGATACCCCTTCATTCTGAATCTTCAAGGATAAGGATAGTGAGACAAAAAGGGGGAACTACAGCTTTGTTCATTAGCTATTCCCTGATTACGTTATAACCCTCACATTAGTTGAGCATACAGTATGACCAACATTACAGGAGCTCGTGAACAGTCAGAACACTCATGATGGAAAATGGGGATGAAAAATTAGAACTGAGAATTTGTAGACTCAACTTGCTTTCCAAGCTGGTGGCTACTGGAAATGGTTGATTTCTCAGCGGGGCGGGGCGTGTGTGTGTGGGGNCTTAAAAGAATTCAGGAGGGAGTAGCTCCTTCCTCCTTTCCAGATGGAAAACAACTGCTCCAAGTAACACAGCTACATTTCAAGTGAAGGAATTGGGACAAAGATTTTCATTAAGAGCCATTGTGCCAGGAAGAGTGATCTGCTAGTCAGCTGTTTAAAGATTCCCTGTTTGCAGACATTAAAAAATATACACCCCCACTGTAAATCCAGTTTGAATATCCACACAAGTTCAGTCTTTACAAGGACTTCTTTCCCCCTCATTTGTAGTAGAAACAGAATTGCAGAAGTGTCCTTTAATTAGAAGACACTAATATCCTAAAAATTAAAGATGCAGTGTAGTAAAATATATACAACAAGAAGGCAGTGTTTTACCCCCAATAAAACACATAGAAAAAGGGGGTAGGAAATAGTCATGCTTAACCCTGCTTTGTCAGTGGGGAAAAAAAAAAAAATCACAGATTAAGTGATCTGGTTAGACTGGGCTTGAAACTAATGACCTCCTCAGTCATCCCTGAATATCTGAGGCAGGTGATCGTCTTTCCACTCTAACTTTTTCCTCACAATGCCCATGTAATTAAGTCTGCCTCTTTCTGGCAAAGGGAAAAAATCTATTTTGAAAATTAATTTGAAATTTTATCCCAGACATCCCGTAATAAAAAGGACAGGCTGTAAGTAGAGTATCAGAGAGTATTACTGTAAAAATTATTATGGCAGCTAGGTACCGGCACACAAGACTTCATTATTTACAGGACAGCAAAGAAATTTTATTCTGCCTTTGTGAGAAAATGAAAATCCTCTCAAAGTATTCAGGATGCATCCAAAACAAATGGCATCTGTTCTGTCAGCACAGACATTTGGTTATTGAACAATCCAGTACCTTTTAATAGAAAGCAGATTGCGGGTCTATTGTAAATTCTGTATCAACTACATGTAAAACTATCAGATACGTTCAGTGATTTAGTTTCTAACAATGAACACCTTATCTGGTTCCGAGTAATATGATGTATTTTGTTTTGTGGATCTTACAGAATCGACTATTTACCACCGCTTTATGCACAGACACAGATGGACAGGCAGCAGAGGGGCAACAATTGGGTGCAACCTCACAGCAGTTGCGAGGGATCAGAGTGACACTGGGGCAGTCACGGAGAGATGGTGCAGGACACATCACCCTGTAGAATGACAACAATGATAACAAGCGGTGAGTGCAAGTGGTAAAGATGGAAATCCAAACAGCCATGCATTTGGCAGCTCACAGTAGCAGGGTGCAGATTAGCGTCAAGGTCAAATAAACATCATAAAACATTGCTTAGGCTGTCAATTAAAGAACAAACAAGCTCATCATAATTATAAAAGATAATCATTATCTACTGGGTGTTAATTAGATACATTTTATCAGAGCTGCTGTCACTGAATGGAGAGTTAAACTGGTCAAAGATTTTTTTTCTTAATTGTAATGATTTCATAACCAGTTTTGTTCTTCCTTTAGCTGAGACTAACATCTTCTTTTCCCTGGGTATGTTTGCTTAACTATACTCCTTCTTTTAAGAAGTTTTAAATTTTCAAAATAAAATTATCCTACTGTGTAACTAAGCCTACCAAAGAAAAGCATGTGTAAAGAAAGATCTAAAAATAAAAATTGTAAGAGATATTTTCACTTTAAAATGGAAATTAAAAAATAACTTTTCCCCATACAGGTCCAAAAAATAAAGTGCTCCATTTTATTAATTTTAAATTAAATGGAAATTTCAACCCATGATAAATAAGGACTAAAATGCCTGAAAGATTAGCATGTAAGTCTTGAGTAATGCAGTGGTAGATCTGGCCCATTATCTAAGGCAAATACTTTCCTGAAGGGTTTCTCACTACATGAGGTAGGCTTTGGATAAGGTCCTGAATGCAAGTGAGAAAGACAGGATGGCCCGAGAGTCCTGTAGCACAAAGGCTGCAGCCTCCCAGTATCCACTCCTCACCCTGAGAATGAGTACGTGAAACTATGAGAGGCACACAAGGATGGAGTAAATGCTGGAAAACACACGTCGTAGTTCTGTTCGAAGTCTGATTAATAAAGTATCATGCTGAAATAAAAACAAAGGGAGAAAGAGAGGAAGAACGTTACACAGTCACACACTTCCCTCCCCCCATTACACTTCCATTACAGCAAGGCTCTCTCCATACTGAATTCCTTTCCATCCTCAGAATTCACTGTTTATCTGTCCAGGTAACAGTTACCTTACTGTATCACTTTCTGGCAAGAAAAGGCAAACTTCCAATATTTATTCAATCGATAGAAATATCTAAACTTTCAGCCTTCGGGGCAGGGACCTTTTGTTCTCTCTTTGTACATCACCAAGCACATAACAGGAACTTCCTGACACTATTGCATTGAACAACAGCAATAAAAAGGAGGGTTAGTAGGCCAGCAGAAATACCAAACTGCAAGCTTCATTTAAATTCAGGATTTATTCATTACAAAGATAACCAACATTTATTTCATAAGATACAGAGCTTGGTATGATTTGTATTGGTTTTAGCACAGAAAGAAAACACCAGAATTTTTTGAGGAGAACAGTGGCGCAAAGGTTTACCACACACAGCCTAAAATAGTGTGAGAAAGGAACTGACTTCAGCTTGAATAATAGTCATTAAATCAAAACACTGGAAAATGCATTCCTTGTAAGAACATAGCCACTGGAGGTTTGCCCAGTCCTAAACAAAGAGTAGCAGTTCACAGCTGTAGGGGACATACTGTGGGTATACACTAATCTAAGGTTTAAGATATACTTGTGGTCTGCAGCAAACTTGGGGATTCCAGTGACTGTTGTGAAAAGACATTTCAGGTTGCATTCATTCCTGTATTCGATAACAGCATTTCTCTGGAGGCCTTTTTATCATCTCTGCCTAAGTTACTGGAACAGTTGCATGTTTAAGCTTTATATTAAAAAAATGTAAGAATTAAGAACTTCCAGAGTTATATATGCATGAAACAGTAAATCCACTCACAGACTATTTCAAGCAATAGGGAGTGTTTTCATGGCAAAAAGTGTTATGGACTTATTCCAAGAAGTACTTCTCCAATATAATGACAAAGTTCAATGTGATTCATGTGTGCAGGTAATTGATATTATTAACACAAACAGAAAATTTGAGGTCACTACTGGCAAGCAGTATAAAAATCAGGTTTGTTTTCTACGAACACTGAAAAGGAATTACAAGAAAGGCAAACTGAACAAAGATCAAGTTAAATATTTAATATATACATGTATATTTAATATTCATCTAACAATACCTCATTCATAGCTTATGCAACCCAAATGGATCACAGGTTGAAGACATTTCCTCTTGTTTCAAAAGTTAAACATTATAATACAGTGTCCTTTTTTCCTTCCTTCCTACATTAAACGTCTGTTATTTGTTAGTACTAGATACAGCTGATACTTAGGTGAAGAGCTGAGACCTTTCATACCTATAGAGTTAAGCAAACTCAGAAAAACTGGATAAGGACTTGGAGTAGAGACTATAAATCCTTTGAACTGCACAGAGCGAGACGCAAAGCTTAAGTGAAACTGATGGCATGATCCAAAGACTATTGAAAGCAATGACAACCTTTCTCTTCCTGGATATTGAGAGGTTTTGTATCAGCAAAATGAGAAGCAGTCAGACATTCAGATTAAAAAAGAATCTAGAAAGCAGGCAACAGAGGAGGGAATAGAAATAACAGCCAGCAGAGCCTGTTAACTTTTCAGATTCTTTAGAAGTTTGGTCTAAGACAGAAGAATTGTTCTTTCGCACTTGGGCATCTTGCCAAAGGAGCTTTTCAGAGAGACATTTGAGATAAGAGGAGGCAGGCATATATCACAAGTCACCTTTATCAGTTCTAGGATGCATGATTGCTAACAAGGCTGAACACATTCATTTACACAAGATGCCCCCAAGGATGGAGGAAGTCAAAGCAGCATTCATTGACACTTCTGCCTCCCCTCCTCTGACCTGGGAACTCTGCTTCTGGTGATCCAGTCTTCCAAAAGAGTGATACATAAAAATGCCCTTTATGTTTAGAAATCAACAGATATGTGACCTGGAATTCAAACATGAATTTCCATTACCTTGTGTCTTTCAATGACACAAGTGCACAAATATGGAAGAAAGGCACCTGTCAGAGATATGAGATTCTGGCCTGCTCTAGTAAAGGAGTCCCTCACCTGTGACATAAAGGAGCAAAATGTTTGACTGTATTACTCATATCCCCAGAGACGTGAGTTTTGTGAACAAAGAGCTAAACAGAAGTTATCTGATATCAGAACACACAGACAAGCTGGGAAACAACAGCACTGCCAGCAACTAAGGTAATCAGGTGCGAGCACCTGTCTACTGGAGAAAACAGCATGGCCAGGGAGATCCAAACTTTCATAGCCTCATTCCAAAATAGGGTCCAGAAGACATTTATATTAGAATAGCCGAGGGGCATAAGCAGTATCCTGAACAGCAGCATTTCTCATCCTGTCTGATAAGATTGTGTCAGCATCATGCACATGTGCTGCAATAACTGAATTATATGTTGATTATTTAACAGTAATAAACAGCTCATCTCTGTTCAAATCCCACATTTGAATGAGAATCAAAGTCCCCTAAAATTAGCAGCTTGAGAAACTCACACTAAAGTATCTGAAAAACACCTGCAGTCATGCCCTGACAGACATGAGCTGACAGGCAGAACACTTGCCTCTAAGGGCTGCTTACTGCTGTGGTTCATGTCTCAGCTCCTAGCACTGAGTTTTCCTTGTGTGCTGTTTCCTGCTCACCCACACCTTCCATACGCCAGACCTTAACAATCATCAACTGACCCACTTTTAGTGTCATATGTAGGGCAAGCAAGGGAATTTTCTTTCATATCTGGAACAATTCAGATTTTGTTCCCTTTTGTCTCCACAGGCAATCCTGAAGAGCACATTTTTCAGAAATCTTACTGTGCATGCCAAGCAATGCATACAACTCTCTTCTACCTTCCATGAGGACAACTGAGTTCCTGTTATAGTTCTCCTGTTCCAGTGCCTAACAATCAAATTAAAAGAAACTCAAATCAACCAAATTAAATTGATTTAATTGCAAATAGGCATTTTTATACTGTGATTTCCTTTTACTTCATATTTTACAGCAAAAGGCTGTAAAGATGCAACCTTTCATCTTAAACTGACTGGAGTTCAAAAGGTCAATGGACTGAAGAAAACTAGAACTGGTAGATGGGTTTATAAAATGAATGGGTCATTCCTGTTCTTTTCTTTTTCCTTCTCAACAAGCTCAAGCAAAGCAAGTTCCATCTTCTCCATAAGAAGTGTCCAGGTTTGGTACTGGAAATATCTCTGGTACATTTCCCACTCTGTCAGCCAACGCTCTTCCCATGAAACCCACTGTGCTCTGCATAAGGCAAATAAAGGGTTTGTCTACCTTCTTTAAAGAGAGTAGTACATTCCATGAAGGTGGGTATACTCTCTCAGGAGTCTTTGACTCACACAAGAAAAGGTCAGTTGTCCTGCTGTCCTGAAAATACATTTATGTGCCAGATTTCTAGAAATTCTGTAGTATTGCAATTTTGGAACAGAAACACAAGTAAGGAGAGCATGCAAAGGCAGAAACATAAATGTGGGCTCTAGAGCTCACTAGGAGACACTGAAGTTTATAAAAGAAGGAAGATACACCTATAATCACCAGTTCGGAAGAAGGTATCAGGTAAATCAATAGCAGACATAAGATGATATCTTAGCACTGCATATATTGTAACAATGAAAAATCCCCTATTTAGTGTTGATGGAAACTTTTGCAACCTCTATATAGTATAAATGTTGGTGTTTTTCAGCTAATTCAATAATAGCAAATTTTCCACATATATGTGACCCATGCACAGAATATCAAACCATTCCTAGACATGCTGATGAGTGGAAATTCAAACCTGATTTATCATCTGCCTGAAAAGCTCCACTGGGCTTGGAGCACCTCCACTGTCCTGCTGCTCCATTTGGATTTCTCCTTATTTCTCAGCAGCTGATGAACTCACAGGAAAGCAACTACACTGCATATTGTTAGGGAAGATAAACCCAGGGGGTTGAGTATAGAACACAGCTACGCTGTTAAAAGTTATAGAGCACCTCAAAGATTGCAGAGTGCAGATCTTGAGTGTTTCATACACAGCACACGCTTAACTTCTTAAAAGGGGCAAATAATAATGTAAGGCTTATTCTTGTCTTCTGAAAGTTGGATTGTTGCATATTAAGTTATACATATACCATTTTAGTCCACCTGTGCACCATTGTTAATATTTTTTTCCATTGGATGTTTAACATAACACCTACCTCATGCTACACTAATTATGATTTCACTCACACCATTGCCTTCATATTCAATCATCATTGGTGCCTATTAATGTAACCTTTAACATGATCATACCAGTAATTAGGTAATTGCTGTTACTCTTGAATTCTACTGAAAGGTTTCCCCATGCAGCACTTATTTTTGCTGCAGGAAGATGGCAGTGACCTGCAGAATGACTGGCTGATCAGAAGGTGACTAAACCAGTCTCTTGGTATCCTAGTTAAATTAGAGGTTTCTTCTCTGATGGTTTCAAGTCCCAGAAAGGAATCTGCAAGAAATATCCCCAGAATTTTATCCAGGTTATTAGCATTATGATGCAATGGTATATGTGTATGAATGCATTCTCATAGAATCACTGACCACACAATTTATATTGTGGCAATCTGATGAAAACCATGTGTGTTACATCCTAGAAAGATTACACTGCCCACATTGTACAAAAGGGACCTGCTGAGTCATTTAAATATATTTTTATGTAGCTTTGTCAAGTTTACAGACTTAATTGAACATTTGTACAAAAGAGAAGAATTCAGTGCGTTGTACAATAGATATTGTTTAGTCTAGTACACTGATTTATGCTCAAGTGGGATAAAAATCTACATTTCGTCTTCTCTATTAGAGCTTCCTGAATACTGCCAAGAACTACTTCTCAGAATAAAAATGAACATTTGTTCTCATGTTTGCAATTCTTTTTATTCCTTTCACTGTCAAATCATCTGAGTACTTCATTTTATTTAATTTTTTGTTCTATTTTTAGGAACATTGACAGAAAATTCAAATCATGTAAATATTTCTCCAACTCTTCTCCTCATTTCCCTCATTATGTTTGCTTTGGGAATGATTTGTCTTATTGTCTTTATGACTCTTTTTCCATTTCTTCATAAAAGCTACAATTAAGCAGGCACAGAATAATAAAAAAGGCAAAAAAACCAAACAAAAAACCCCCCGATATGGCTAAGAGCTAACTAAACATCATAAAACAGGCAAATGTGAAGGGCTCCTGACCAGCCCAGTGATTTAAGTATATTTGCATGAAGCATATGGCAAACAACACAGCAGAGGAAAAACTAAGAAAATTCAGTCATGGGAAATCCAAAAGCAGAAAAGGGATAAAGCTTTTGAATAAAGTATTTAATACATCCAGTTCATCTAGTTCTGCTCCTTCTTCCTTATCCAGAACCAAGGCCCATTCAGATATTCTGAATATGAAACATCCTTTACAGTTATTTTGAACTAGTCTGCAGAGGTCTAAGGAGTAGAAAACATTTTACATACTACGTGTTTACTTTTATCAGGGTTTCTCCTTCACCTGCTGAAAACATTAACAGAAAGCATTTCAATGATGGCGCATCGGCATGTGCACAGTGTACGAGTCAGTGCAATTGGCATGCAGAAGTTAAGTCAAAGTAGGCAGAAAACTCCATGCCTCTCCCCTATCAGATCAGTAGTCCCATGAATACAACTGTTCAGTGTGCAGAATCTTTAGAGGATATTTATATGTCAAGTTGTAAGTGTCCTGCAAATAATTTTTCCTCTCTCCAAAGCATAAAATATCCACCCCAAAACATAATGCAGAGTATATAGTTTAAATAAACAAATTTAGAAGTATAAGTATATATATGTCTTTTGTAATGAAAAGGGAGAAAAAACAAAGGGATCAAAAAGACTGGTTTTTAGAATTATCCTAAAAACCTACCACCAAGACAGTACTAAATGCAAACTTTTATATTTACACTGAGAAACAAATGACTTACTTTCTCAACATTAGCGCATGTACTGTCTGGAATGTGGATTTTAACAGGACACAACTGTAAAAAAGGTAAGTAATTTTAAGCCTATACAAAAGATCTTCTGGCTCATAGTCTGGAGGTAAAGTAATGCATACGAGGTTTAAAAACATTCAGATTCATCCCTTACATTCTCCCACACCTCTGGCTGTTGTTTGCCTAGAAAGCAGAAATAACAACAAGCTTGTGTGTGCTGCTACAAAACTAAGAGATTTTTAAAGATTAACTCATGAATTTTCTAAATCCAACGCCCGAGAAAATATCTAAATAACCTAGCAACAACTTCTGGATGATCCATTGCTTTAGAGATGGATTCAAGGTGCAAAATTTGTATTCAAGTCATCATTTCTAAAAAGCATATCTGAGGCATTCAAAGCTTTGGGCCTGATTTAGGGTCTCCCAGTTGTGAACAATGCCAAATTTAAGTCAGCTACTCCACTGGCCTGTCAATACCTCTGAACTGTGTACCTTTATTCTGGCAAATAACATGTGGATATGCATCTTCCCTGTTACAAATAAGCATTTTTTGAGAGATAAAGGCAGATTTCATCTTAGAATTTTGTACAACCTCATGACTTGGGTTTTGTCCTGAGTCAGTCAAGGTTTGTCCAAAAGCAAAAAAGATGTTTTCTGAATCATAGCCAAACATCCTTCCCATGGGAGAGGAAAAAAAAGGGGGTTCTCATCACTTGCTGGGGTGAATTACAAGAATTATGTGACTAGATTGGGGAATTTCTTTCTGAACAAGACCCACTTTCGCCATTCCTCCTGAAGGAACAAAGACACGCAAGAGCATATTTCTTTGTGCTGCTGCCAAATCGTGGAAATTTATCATCATAATTAAAGAAACAAATTGCCAAAAACAAATATTATTTGCAGATGGATCCCTCTGTCTTCTGTGAAAATTCTCTGTTTACATTTCAAATGAGTGGAAAAGTAAGATTATACATTCGAAAAAGCCCCAGGCCAACTATTAGGAGAGATAGTGGAGCTCTGAACTTTCTCCTGCAAAACACACCTGAAAGACTTTCTAATTCCTCAGCATGTTGACATTATTTAAATTTTTGTTTTACTGAAATATAGCCAAAGCTGAAGCTCTAGTCTCCAGAAAATAAACTCTTCTTTAATAACATGATGGGTAAATGTATCCAGGAAATGTCACAAAATAAATCTGAGATAAATTAAACAAAACTGACTTCCTTTCTTATGTCAGATGCCTCTAATTTTGACAGTTTGGGGTAACAAAGGAAAGAAAGAAAGCACTTAGAAATGAAAACGTCTGTTTAGCAACAGAGCTATAAAGAAAAAGTAGCACACTTCCAAATCTGTAACAGAATCTAACAACATGTGACCTGGGTCCTCTAGCTACACTGTACACAAATCTCTCATTGGCTTCAGTCAGAAGCACATTATTTCTCTTTATTTACAATGTTGACTATTGCTTAGGAATACGGGTGCAGGAGGGCTATGCATCAGAGAATGCTAGAGGTTGTATTCATCCATCCTGTACAATGCTAGATATTCTTGCCACTCCTTGACTTTCAGATAACAGTTTCCTACTAACCATCTGCTAAAAGAACAGAATGTCAGGATAGAAGACTAACTGGCACCAACATCAAATGTGTGGAGTTACAGATCATAGAAGCCATTAAAATAATGGTAGACATGGTTCTTCATTAATGGTAGACGTGGAGAATTGGCAGTCAAGACTTACACAGGCTGTTGATAAATAGCCTTGTAAAATAAAACAGATTAATATAATATATGGTGAGAACACAAGCATTTAACATGAAGGAAGGGTAATTTGGGGTCAGAGCAAAACATGGAAAATTGTGAGACTGCAGTCTTTTTCTCTGTGATAACCAAACTTCTCCTGCTCCTTGTTTACTTTCTTAAGTACCTGGCTCCCCCTTTCAATTTTTCCTCAGCAGAACTGCATTCTCTTTTGCAGGGTGCTCTCCAATGCAGGGTTACACAGACGTTCAGCAGGACTGCATGCCACGAGAGCACAAGAGGTAGGATTTGCAGGCTGCTGCCTGAGCCTGTCACCTTTTACAGATGAGCTACCCAGCTGGCTGAGCAGATGCTGGCTGAAATAAGGAAACAATTGTCTTTGCACCTGGCTGAGCCTTTTAGATCTTGCTAAGAGATAGGTGACCAACCATGAAAATATGCCAAATAGTGGACAAGAATATTTAAGAGATGAAACATAAAATTTGCCTAAATCTTGTGGGTAGAGGTAATTTTTTTTTTTTTGCCGGATTCTCTCTGGATATCATCAGGATGCCTACTCATGTGCCATTCTAACCTTACTCACTACTATGGACTGGGGCTTCATTTCTTTATAGCACCAGATGCTGCTCTGATTGCAAAGTCATACGCCCTTGTGAATAAGCCACACTTAGCAATATTTTGGGTGGGGGTGGGAAAAAAAGAAATCTGTCAAATGAAAATCTAAGTGGGAACTAAAAGAGACTTATCCATTGAAACAAACCAGGGTAAAAATGATCTCTCAGCCAAGCTTTGCCCCTCTAGAGATTTAAAGAATGTGCTGTTTGTATTATTCAGTACATTGCAATTGCCCATTTTCTAAAGAAGAATGCAATTTCAAGCCTTTTCCCCACTCACTGCTTTCCTCTAATCTCCTTTTCTGAGCCTCCATTCTTACTACATCTCTGGGAGCATATAGGTGATGCTAAATGCTAATGAGATAACACCTGCTGCAGCCCTGGACCAACAGGGCCTAATTTCATCCATTCAGAAGCAGCCAGCTGACAGGTACTTCATCAGGCACTGTATGATTCTAGTTGTCCAGCCCTCGGTGACTCATTCAGCGGGCAGTCTAGAGGTAGTATAGCCACAGCTCGTATTTTAAGCTGTGGGGCTTCTTCATCAATACCTTAAACATAGCCATATATGTGATGAGGATGATACAAACAGTGGAATAGCAACAACAAATGAGAGAACAGTCTTTCCAGCAGACTACTCAGAGAGGGGGAAAAAGATCTCTAAAGTAGCATCAACTTTCCCTTTCAAACAAATCAATTACAGCAAGATGCTTTGCTCTCCCACAGCACCCTTCATCTGGTAGGGGACTTAAAAAACCCAAAAGTTTTCACAACAGCCTTCAAGAAAGGAAATATCACCTTCTTCACACAGATGAAGAAAACAAGGGACAAAGAATGATGTCCTCAGGATCATACAGATTAGAACAAAGACTAAAGAAAAAACACCCAGAGTGTGCTTGTTCAGCACTGGAGGAGTTCTTGGAAGCATGAGATAGTTCCACATATTATGATCACAGAGCATCACATGGGGTAAAGGAGGGGATGGGAAAGTCTCACTGCTTCCCACAGAAAACCCCACAGTAATAAGCCTGGGGAAGGAGTTTTCCCAGAAGACTTCTTCCCACATCACTTATTTGAGAGGGTGGGACATCAAACCTCAAAATATGCAGCTTGACCTGACATACTTGTTTTTGCACACTAAGTCTCAGACAGACAAGGCAGCTGCCTGCTAAAGGCATCCTGTTACTGCCGTGCAATTCCAGAAGTTTATTTGGGGGGTTTTCTTAGCCAACTATCTCCATACCAATCTTTCAGTGTCTTGTTACCAGAGAACTAGGGCAAGGGAGCTTTCCAAAGGGAGCAAGAACCCCTAAGGTCTGATTAGTGGAAGACATCGCACACCCCATGTGGTTTCTTCCTCTGTGGGAAGAGGTGAATGCAGCCTGCCTTATGCACCAAAAGTAGAATCCTGAAGGCCAGGTAATCTTGAGTGTTTATCCTATATTTGACACTGCCTGACACCCTCTTCCAGTAGATAGATCACTGACCCTCTGTGCCTCAGTTCCCCCTTGTCACCTCAACAAGCTGCTTCACTGCTATGAAGTGATGTAAGAATGAAAATGGTAGAGTCCATTCAGAATGAGAAAGCATTATTCATTTTTCTGAACTTCCTGTACAGCTTTGCAATTGCCCTAGGTAGGTCACAAAATGCCTGTTTCTTAAAGCAACTGAAATGAGGAAATTCCTCATTTCTTTCCTGAGTAATGATACCAATAAATGCTACGCCACTACGTACTAAATCAGCATAACCCTTCATGGCTCATATGTCTTGAAAGTGTTTATTGAACTGGTTTTGAACTGAAGAGGACTGCAGCACCCTAGTGAAAAAGGAGGGAGGAAGAAGAGGTAGAGACACCAAACAAAGCCGGCTTATTGTAACAAATAACTGCTCTAATCTCATAATGATGGAAAATTTCTGGAGAGACTTGTTTTCTTGCTCCTTATTGGGAGCCTTTTTGACTCCCAATAAGAGCCAGGAACTTTGAGAGAGAAGGGGGGTTTATATGAATGCATGATTTTTAAAAGCCCAGCCAAGTGCATAAGAGAAGCAAGGCAACATTAGCCTCCAGAGAAATAACCTTCAAATCACAATTTGACAAACAATATCAAAAACTATCAGAGAAGCAAGTGATCTAGCTGACTGCAGTGTTTTCATTCCCTTCTCAGCAGTGTGACCTCATCACAGTCGCACTCGCACAGAATCCTATTACTGCTGCCTCAGCTGCAGAGCTGCAAGACAAAGGAAGGTTACAGACATCGCTCCCCTCTGTGCCTTGCTAATCAATAGTTTTTATCTAATTTCTTTGCTTCAAGATACAGGAAAACAAGGTGCTGCATTTGAAATGGAAGGCTGGGAATAACTGAGCTTTGTCAAATCAATACAAAATAGAATAGCTGACAATGTCATCCTGCCTGAAACACTCTGAAGACAGATTTGAAGTTCCTCTAATTATCTAGATGTTTGTATTTTTAAACACTGACTTAGTGTCTGCAGAAAAATTAGCTTTATATAATAGCCATTGTGGTTTCAGAACTTTTTGTGCTACTGGTTAGTCTGCTCCATTTCCTTATACTTCTAGTCTGGATGGAAGTTTCCCTCTTGGTGTCAATTTAGGACTCAGCATGAAGTGGCTCTGCTAGCTTGCTGCATTTAGGTAGGTAATTTACACATGGCAACATAGGGGGCTGAACACTGGCTAGCAGGGATCAACACAGCCCACTTGATGGACAGTAGTTATTGCAGTGGACATATTTTTTTCCATTCATCTAAATGCTAGGTAACTTTTAACAACCTCACATTACCCAATTTCCTCAAATTAGCTAATAAGAAACATGAAAGCCCAGCACCACTTAAACTAGAACCAGCAGGGTTAAGAAATCCCCTAACAGTCAAAGAAGCAGCCCACAGATACTCAGAAGAGGACAAGAAGTCAGAGTTAAGAGAGGTAAAACTATCTTCAGCTATACTCCATTGTGAAATGGAAGTGTCAATATTAAGCATACTCTGCCTCTTCCTGAACACTGAAAGGCTTCTCTAAACTAAAGCACATAGGAGAGAGTTGAAAGGAAGGCTGCTCAGCCCACTCCACTTGCCTTAGTGCCTCTCCAGAGAGCCTTTCACCTAGGTATCAACACCAGCAAAAATCTGCTCCTTTTCCCCATCTCAAACTCTTATAGTGTTACTGTGGGAAGTCATTAATTCCTTACAGCTGGTGAGTCTCTGCACTCATGACAGGCAGCTGTGTTACTGCATCCTCCCCTGCCCCCCCAAGGGTGAATTAACACTTTCCCAACAGTCCCTTAGCCAGATCAATGTGTACTTCTACATAGCTCCTCACTTTGTTCCAAAATATTACATCCCAAATACAAAAGAGGCAGCAGAAGGGACATCGGAGCAGAACACATGGTCCAGACCCTGCTCAGCAAAAGCCCTCTTCAGCTGCCTTTCAACTACAGGACTTTGAGGTCAAAAAGACAGGAACTTCCCAAGTGCCTATAGTTTTCCTGTTGAACGTGTGCATCAGTCTCTGCAAGGCTGAGAAGCAGGGCACCTATCACACATCCAAGCTACTCTGGGATTCTAAACTGAGCCATTCCTTTACTTGCTTCCCCTAAAATCTGGTAGGTTTTTCACAGTGTATGCCTGCCATATTGCAGTGGCAACCAGTGCTTTCTGTTAAAAAGAAGGGCATAGGAGTCCCCTTTATTCAATTGCTTAGTGGTTAGCTTGGTCAGGATGCGGATTCAGTTTCCTTCTTTGCTTGGAGGGATTCAAACCCACTTCCCTGGACATCTCCCCCACTTTGACGTGGGGATCCTCACCACTAGGCTGCTGCAGGAGAGGAACCATTCCCAGATTCCCCTCACTCTGAAAAGGATAGCACAAGTCCTGCTTTATTATAAGGGGGAAAAAAAGGGAACTGCAGTACTTACCTTTAAAAGAGTGCTCCAGACAGCTAATCCCACATGGAAAGAGAAATGAGCCACTAGCGCTGAGCAAGGAGCCTGGAGAGGGGTATGGCTGAAGGCACACCCTTCTCCTTAGCAGTGGCTGCTTTAAGCAGCTTCCTCCCAGCATGTTGCCTTTTCTGGCTGCCATTCTGAGGCTCCTCGCTCAGGGCTGTGGATCCCACTAAGGGGGCAGGCATCTAGAGCTCAGCATTTTGGCATCCACGTAATACTTTGGGTCTTGGTCTGAGGTGGGCTTAGTGTTCCCTGGCAGAGTTTCCTTTCATCTCATGCTGCTATTAGAATAGCATTGTCTTAGGCTTCGGCTGAAGAAATTGTGAAATCAAGTGAATGCGAAATTCCTTCTGTCATAAAAAGTACCTCTTGCATATGAACTGTATCTGCTTCACAGCTGAAGCTTCTCAGCTAGAGTAAAACATTATTTTTCAGTAAACCATAAGATTAGTTTTTGTATAATTATGTGTAATTAATATGGTTAGCATATAGCATCTATAACCTCCCAAAAATGCAGTGCAAGCACCAACTACTCCATGACGCTACTTCACTGCAGCTTGCGATCTTGTTTTGGAATGCTGTGAGTTTGGTCTAGAAGGGGTTGTTTTAATTTAAGAATTTAGCTATAAGGATCTCTAAAACTCGTTCAGAATTATGGACTTGCTTCTGTTTAATGGATAAACCATTTTTTCTGGAATGAACTTTCATAAATCTGCCACTAGCCAGGTTTTTAAATAAAAACATAATTTTAATGTAATGAGAAATTGCTCACTTGTTAAACAATAATAGTTTCTCTCGTTCTTTCTTTCTTTGTGGACCATAGAACTGCTTGCAAGGTTGGAAGCTGGACACTGTAAAGTGCAAGAGTGAAGACAGGTAGATAACCACTAACAAGTCCAAATCTGAGCTGCAGTAAAGGCAAGAACTGCTTTATAATATATGTTTGTACAGTTGCTTGGCTGATGTTTTAATGGTAAACTGGCAGGAAGATTAGCTGCTTACCCAGGGAAAACTACCAACGCAAGCAATTCTTATTTTCTAGACAAATAGTAAATTCAATTTAAATTTGGTAAAGTTTCAGATTCAAAAAAGGGAGACATTTTACAAAATGTCAAAACATTTCATGTTGACATTTTTTATCTAAAATGTTTGTTTCAGATATGCCAAAAGTTTCATTTTAACATTTTCGCAATTGAACATTTTTTTCAAATTGGCATTTTTCATGTAAAAGTTCAAGTAATGTTTAAAAAACGAACCTTCTTTAAGACAATCTAAATAGCTCAAAAATGAAGTGAAATATTTCAGTTCAGGTCAAATAAAGTATTTCCCATTGATCAAATAAAATTTTAGTTTCCCTTAAAAGATCACTTTTGTTTGAACTCACAACAGTTTTTCTCTAGTCCTTTATTCATAAAGAAAAAGAGAAGTTTTGTCTAAATTTATAACCATCATATTGATGTTTAATAGATTTCCTTTGGTTTTCATAAATCTTCTGTTCAGGTTCACAAATCGGTTCTTGCATCTTAATAAATCATTGTGCATCATCTGAACGATTTCAGATAAGCAGGTGCACCTTTTAGCCCATCACAAGCATGGGATAAAACATGTCACTTAAGCTTCTTTAGCTAATGTTTAGGCTAATTGGTTCTATTTTGTATTTGCTGTGGGCTAAAATTTTTGTTAAAGATCATTCACCACCAGAGGGTTCAATTCACACATATATCTGTGACTTGGTCTTGGCTGGGGAACAGCCATGATTTTATATTTATGAAGCTATATTAAAACTTAGGAAAGGAGCCTAAATATTTTTCCTGAAATAACATCAGCCAAACAAAATTACAAGCTAGAGATGTGGAGATGGATTAGATCAATTAGTAGATGAGCTGGGACAATGCATTGTTTCATCCCTTAATGCTGAGATCCTACAGCTACAGCAAGTTAGAGATCAGTTAAATGTTTCATACACATTGTGTCTAATTTATTTTATACTAGGGTGTGTTACAAACTGGCTAAAGCAATCTGAGAGCTGTTAGTAGGTATCATGGAGATATTGCCCTCTATGGAGAGTAGATCAAGTTGCAGATGTTTGGAAAAGGTCAATCCTAACATCCAGTTTTTAAATGTGGGGCGGGAAGGTGAGTGGAGCCAGGAAATAAGAGGTCAATCATCTTGAATGGCCAGACAGGTATTACAATAAACTACCAAATATATTTTTATAAGCATCTAAGCGGAAAAAGAAGATGAGGGTGAAATTTAACCTGATCCAGGGATTTGTCAGCATCAAAGGAGAAGGTCCTACCTTTTTCTCCCTTCTCTGCATTCCCACTACTTACTTTACACCTGGTCCATCTCTGCTCCGGATCAGGAAAAAAGGTGTAGATTCCATATTTATTGACATTAATAACGTCACTGTTTCATACGGTGTCTCAGAAGTAAATGGGGAAAACATAGTCTAAGTCTATAAAATTAATTAAAAACTGGTCATAAAACCTTCTGTAGGTAGTAATGATCAGTGGTTCACTGGAATGATATAAGTGGGGTGCAATCCTTCATCTGGTACTAGTCAATATTTTCACTATTGATTTTGATGATGAGAACACACCAAAAAACGCTGCAAGCACATTGGACAAAGACATGAGAATGTAAAAGGATTTTGACAAACTGGTGAAATGGAATGAACGAACTAATTCAATAAGGAGAGGTGCAAGGTTCTACAGGCAGGCAGGAACAGCTAGTCACACAGATAGAAGATTGAATAGGGGACCAAACAAATATCTAGGTGTTCCCATAGATACCAAGCTGAGCAAGAATCAATAACATCATATGAATTTTTGAAAAGTGGCATCACTCCTGGGATACGGGAGGCAATCCTTCAGGTCTACTGATCATTGGAAAGGCCTCACCTTGAGCCCTGCCTTCAGTATGGCACTTCCAGAAGGCTGTGGACCACTGGGAGAGAATCCGGAGGAGTGCCATAAGAGGACCAGAAATTCAGGTGCATGAGGAAATCTTGACGGAATGTAGCTTGCTCAAGGTAGAGACGAAGAGACAGGAGGAAGATGCAAAAGCAGTCTACACAAAGGTAGATTACTAAAAGATAAACTGTTCTTTATGTCCATGTTTAGCAGGACAGGACGTAAATTGCAGCAAGGAATGTGTCACATGAATGTAAACTATTATTAATTAATTATCATTACTAATTTATTAGTACTATACAGTGTGTCTGCCAACATTCTGCTAAACATTGCCAGGCTGTGGGTACTTATGGTTAGTTACCACTAATAAAGTTCTCCCCAGAGACCACTTCTGGACATCAGCCAGCTGGTGTAGTCTTTCTTTAATTTAAAAGTTGTCCTGCTTGCCCAGATCTGTGAAGGAAAGCATTCTACATGTTTAATGTTGGACTAGTATTTTTATGTCCCTTTGGCTGTTTATTTACTGAAGGAGAAGAAGAGACATGACAGCTGTACAATTCTTCAGTAGTTTGATTAAATTGTTTGGGTGCATCTTGGCCAAGAGAAGCAGCGTAATGTGGCTCAGGATTTGGGTTCTGCTGCAGCAGTAGAACAGTGGAAGCACTTTTAAGCTGCAACTTGATTGATTACGGCTAATGTATTCATTATAATTAATGGGGACCCTTAATAGTATTAAGTTTTATTCTTCCAAAGAACACTAGTTAAATAAAAATTGGTTATAAATAATTGGCTCAGTGCCACCTCTAGAAGATGTTTGAAGCAGAGAAAGAGAGAAGTAACAAATTGTTGGGTCTGAGCAGAAATGGAGTTTGGGGACACAGAGTGTCAAAAGCCTACATAAGTCTCAGTCCAATTTCATTAGTAGTTACGAGCCTCAGGAAAAAGAAAAAACGTAAAGCAAAATCCAGGAGTTGCATTAACAATTTAACATATTATATAATTAACTTGTGGCATACTCTGACTCAACAAGTCAAGGGGTTAAGAGTCTATGCAGTGTAACAGAGAACTAGTTATGTGGATAACACAAACATTAGTCAGGATCAACATCTGTAAGGAACTTTCTGACAGGAATTCCCAACACTGATTACTTGCACCTTTCTCCCAAGCACCATCCTATCCAGAAACAAGATATTCAGAGTAGGAAAATTTTTCATGTCCAATCTCTTTTCTGTGAAAAGGAAGAGTCCAGCAGGAATGACACATTGCTTTTTAATGACTGCTTCATTTTAAATAAAACTTAAGAATTCAAAAAGGATCATTACAAATTTCTACATAGAATCATAGAATCATTAAGGTTGGAAAAGACCTCTAAGATCATCAAGTCCAACCATCAACTAACACCACCATGACTCCTAAACTAGGCCCTGGAGTGCCACGTCTATACCTTTTTTGAACACCTCCAGGGATGACGACTCCACCACCTCTTTGGGCAGCCTGTTCCACTGCTTAACCACTCTTTCGGTAAAGAAATTCTTCCTGATGTCCAATCTAAACCTCCCCTGACGCAACCTGAGGCCATTCCCTCTCGTCCTATCACTAGTTTCTTGGGAGAAGAGTCCAACACCCGCTTCCCTACAACCTCCCTTCAGGTAGTTGTAGAGAGCGATAAGGTCTCCCCTCAGCCTCCTCTTCTCCAAGCTAAACAGCCCCAGTTCTCTCAGCCGCTCCTCATAAGACTTGTTTTCTAGACCCTTCACCAGCTTCGTTGCCCTTCTAACATGAAACAGTCCCTTTTTCTGTTTGAGGTCAGTTTTTGTTTCAAAGTTTTTAAATATTGGTCTAAAATGCACTTTTACAAAGCTCAGAGTAGAACATCAAAATGACATTCTAAAGAACTGAAAGCTTAAAAAATTTCATGTTGGTGAAAATTTGAAAAAACATTTTCAAAATACCACAGAATTTAATTTTATTCATTTCCCATTCAAGTATTGCCAGGAAACCAAAACCATCAGATTTCTACCATCTCTAAACATATTGGAGAAGTCTCTGTGGTTGTGATTCATTAAGGCAATGCCCACATAGCTGTGGGCAGGACTTGTCTCACCTAGTCTGAGACATCTACAGTGTTGAAATCCTTGTCTGAGCTAGTCATCACAACTTCCTTTAATGTCAGTGGTAAGAAGCTTGTGTGATGCAACATTATTTTATGATAGGGATCTAAAATAGGTCAAATGCATCCTGTTTCTCTCCATTGACAATAAAGGGAATCTAGATCAGATGGAGAACTTCTGCCTTGTTGATGTCTTACGCTAAGCACTCATGTTTCTATATAAATGAAGCAGTTTTAACATTAGGAGTCAAACTCAAAAGGTATCACACAGCATCTGTTCAGACAAGCACAAGGAAGACAATGTCTACAAGAGGTGTAATTCATTGTAGAATGGACTCTCTTCACCACCTACCAAATGTGACCTGGCGAATCTTCTTCAGGGCACTTGCAAGGCCATCTGCTTTCTCTTCTGTTGTGTCTGCTTTTTATTTGTTGCTCAAGGCAGAGATATATAAGTGTCTTTGAGAGTTCTGCTTTCTGTAGCCCCAAGGACTTCAGCAGAGAAATGAGATTTCACTTAGACACTGAAAAGATAGAAAATGTGTGAAAAATTGTAATGATGTTCTCAAGGTTGTTGGATTAACTTCCTGTTGCTATCACTGACAATGATTTATCCTGGTTGTTTAAATTCTGCTGGTAACCATGATGCAGTGAGGTCAGCTATGGTCTTATTGTGCCGAGGCAGAATTTTCCAAAGCCAAGCATGAATCTCTTACTTTCTCACAGTGCTCTGCTGATCATGTTTTTAGTAACATGTGCAAGGAAAATAACCCTTGCTACTTAGACAAATACGTGTAGGTCACTTGCTGTTCCACCATAGCTCTCTGTTGTAACTGTTTAAGCTCCTTAAACATCACAATTGGAAGAAATCAGCTAGTGCATAGTAAGTAGTATCTCCACTTAATAGGTGGGAACTAGTGACATGGAGTTGCTTCCACTCTTCCACCTCAACCTCATTTACTTGACAGAGTGTAAGTGTTACGACTTTCTAAGCAAGTAAGGACTCTGTCCTATGAATTTAGCAGCTGGTACCATGAAATATGTGAAGCCAGTACTTAGGATATATGAACAAAACATTTCAGAATTAAATGAAGATAAGTTCTTTTCTTTCTTTTCATCTGATGGATGGTACTGGATAAAGCAAAAGGAAGGAAAAGCCATAGTGAACTGTGCTACAAAAATATACCATAAGAGTGTAATGAAGAAAAGAATACAGTCAGTGATGGAGCGTTGAAAGCCATGAGTTAGCAGTGGAGCCGGCCAGTGCTTCCACACAGCACAATACAGCACAAATGTGGTTATCCTGCTGCACACATGAGCTGGCTCAGATGGAGCCAGGTTGGCCACAGCTCCTCCTGTAATACAGTCAATCCACCGCCATAATGAAGATTCATTTATCTGACGCCCAAACTCTGTCATCGACAAGAACAACAGCAACAACAACAAAAAGTTAAAAAATCCCTCTAAAGCCTTTTGATGGTTTTATCGTCCACAGTATCAGAGGAGCCATTGACAGAAAACCCCACTACTAAAGTATTGATGTGATACAGGGGCAAATGATTAAAACTTCATCAAAATAATTCAAAACAGGCTTTCTTTTTTTTTTAAGTTTATGAACTAAAATTTTTTTAAACCTCTCATTCTTCCTATCATTGTACTGCTTCTCTCATAAACTACAGTTGGTGGCAAATGACAATTGCCCTCTGCAGGAAATCAGAGCACATTCTCCAATAACTCGTACTCAAATAACTCTGGCACCCGGTAGTGCCGAGGAATCTGAGGGGTGGGTCAGAACTTGTGTCCTTTAAAGTCATAGAGCAAAATGACAAAAGTGCTCCAAAAAAACCTAACTACTGGAAGGATTCTCTGCTGAAGTACTCATCTTCAATTCAGGTCAAATGGATTATCCAGGTTTCAGAGACTGTTTCTGTGGGATGCATTAGTCCATTTCTGGTTCACTGTGGGAGCTATCAGTGCCATGAGAAAATAAACTCCTACCCACACAGCAACCCTGGGACACTCCTTCCTAGTCCTGAGCAAGGCAATAAGATTGTGTCCCTCTGTGAACGTGACTCTTCTTCGTGGCACGGAATACCTGCACAGTCCCTGTAAGCACAAGGATGGAGTCTGGACTCCCTTGTCCTGGCTCACCTCCAGTTCTGCCTTTTCCTGTAGGATATTACAGCTGGTGAAGAATCCGTCTCCTGGGAAGACAAGTTGTTTGCCCTTTCTCCTGACTGGCTATTCAGTTCATGAATCAGGTCAGGAGCTGACTCAATGAAGACATCCAAGAGGACATCGGGTGGAAGGAAAGGGGTGGAAATCCTTGGCACAAGAAAGGGGAAAGTCTGTGGTAAACCAGTCCAATTGTGGTGCTGGGAACCGGACCTCCAAGTCTTGGTATGTCCAAGGTCAAAAGGAAGGGAGAAGCTGTCTCCTAAACTTTTACAGCCAGAATCCAGGAGGGATCATTCTCTCTTTGGTGAATTATAAATGATGTTTGGCCATCATTTAGAGCAGGAGCAAGCCTAATACGTACAATCCTTCAGCCAAATCTGCCAGCAGTCACATCACATGAATTTGCATTGAAGCTTAGTTGCCTGGGATTTTTTTAATGGAGAGCATATTCAGCTCACTATATATTCTCATTGTGTAACCATCTATCCATCATCTAGAATATGCACAGCTATAAAAGCGCAAACCAGATCGTCATTGTTATTTTTTGAGAAAACATTCCTTTGTTCAAGTGCAAAGCTTTGTCTCCTTCAGTTGTACTGGGTTTTAGTTATTCTAAAATCTGACTTTATAAAAACCTTCTGCAAAAGCAGATAAAATGAAGGCTCTCTCTGTGTAGGAGTGATTAGTATTCTGTAGTGTCGCAGTACATTTTCATACTGATTTTTTGTGTGTTTTTCCCCCATCAGAATAGTACACTTGTGGGCTCTACATATCTTAAAATAGATTGAAGATAACATTTTTAAAAATCTACACTTGGGCCCCTTAATTATCCAACTTTTTTGCAACTTTTGAAGGAGGATTATTCATTTTAGGAAATAAAAGTGTGGGCGACTGCACTTCTGGGGCCAAAATCAAACATAACAGTCTTTGAAAGAAAGGCTGAAAATATTTGGCTCATATGTACTTTCGTTATTACAGGTGCAGAAGTCCTTGGGAATGTAAACATTGTATGGTTTAATTGTTTCTGTAATACATTTGTGGAAAACAGATATTTCCTAATTATATGAAATTAACATACTGACAAGGACACAGCCTTGCAGCTGGATTCAGATCTCCTCAGAAGTGCTGAGCACCTGCTGCCATTCTCTTTGCAGTCTGTGGGAGCTGAGGTTGCTCAGCATACTGGGGAACTGGGCTTTAATTGCCTTGCAGTTCATAAAAATCCACCAAAGATATATGAGGCTGTTGCAAAACCTGGGCCTCCTATACGTCATGGGAGCATTCAAGTGAGATATGACATCAAGGCCTGAGCAAATACTTAAAACAGAAACAACACAAGTGCACAAGCCAATCAATGGGATTTTGAGTTGGTCTGCGCCAAATGTCAGGGAAATAAATTTGAAAAGAAAAAACTCTACAAAGCCAAAAAACATTGTAATAACTTCACTAGCTTTCTAAACTGGACCCCTCTAAAACAAAAAATCAGATTTTTTTCTCTTCCATCCCTGTGTATTTTATTGTATGATTGAAAAGATTTATCTTTTAATTCTTGTTGCCCTTGAACAGTGATTTCCTTTCTTGTTTTCTTTATGGATATTATATACATAAGCAACTGCCTTTAACCCCAGTATCATTCCACTGACTTCAGCAATATTACTAATATGCTTAGTGATAGGCACATGCTTAATTACCAAGCAGGAAAGAGATCGTAAATAGTTCCTCAATATGGGAAAGCTGGTTTAGGTTAACTACCAATGTGATTTGCCTTGTGGGAACCTTTGTCTCACTTCTATGACTGAGGGCAAACCATAATGGAGTAATGGACAGATAATGCACTTAACTCCATTTTTTTAAACAATATTTTATTGATTTAACTGAAAATCTCAAGTCTGTGGATTTGCTCTCTGTAATGCCAGCTAATAACTGTGTTAAAGGAAAAAGAAGGGGTGGGGGGAAACACCAACACTTCACTCTGAAATTTTAACCCTTTCAAGTTTTTTCCTTTATAAGGCTCCTTTGTCTCAGAAGATGGTATGAAACAAAGCCAGAAGCATTTCTTTGGCAGACCAACTGGGGACACAAATAGAGAAGAAAGGCAAAACAGGGACAGCCCAATTTGTGTCACATTAGAGCATGTCTGAGTCCTGAATTTTTTCTCTGTTCATGCCAGCACTCCTTTGATGATTACTTTATCTGAAAAAGATAAGACATTATGAATTTGATTATGGCATCACTCCATGTGGTTTGACAGGGCCTCAAGCACACTGGTAAATTGCAGTCTGAGCAGTTCCATTATTATTACATAGCATGGCTCACAGTTAAGGACTAAGCTGGAATAAATATAGAATTTTAAAAAATTATAACAGTCACTCTTAGCCTTTAAAGAAATTACTCTCTTAAAGTTACAGTGTCTTCTCATTACTTGCAATGTCATTCAGTTAAACATTAATAATTGCTGGCCTGTGTATTACCTGTAAGCTCAAAGCAATCCCAGAGCCCAGCTCTACAATGCTGAAATGTCATTTTTGACCATCTTTGTAGAATATAATCAGTACTTAAAATGTACAGGACTGACAAGGAGAACTGTTGACGGCAGTTGCTTTGAGATTGATCATATAATTTTCAAGCTGAATTTTATGACTGTGCAGTATTTTAAGCAGAACAGTACAGTAACTAATTCTAACAAGAGGAGCATTTTACGGGTTTTTTTCCTATGCACTAGTCTGGAATTCTACACACTTAATAGTCTCTTAGTTTAAAGACCTCAGTCTTGGTACAAAGAAAACTAATATACACTACAATTCAGAGTAGGTCATCTGAAGAGCAGGCATATACATCACTTCATTGTCACTGTAAGTTCAGAAAACCAATTATGTATTATTATTATTATGCCTTAAAAATACAGGATTATAGTCAGAGGGAAGTCTAAGGAATTCTGAGTGGGACCATTAAATTTCCTTCTGACTCCTTAGAGACACTAGAAGTGCAGGTTGGGGAGAAGGTTTGTGGAAGACCTTATATCTTAAATGGAAGACATCCCACTGGAAGAGGGAAGGGTCTTTGTGGACACAGTTGGTTAATTTTGTCTTCTAATTATGCAGTAGTCTACCTGGTAAAGAATGGTTTCTAGCCTTTCAGCTAGGATGTGGCCACCAGAAGAGCTGGGTTTTTATCAGCTATGTCTGGGGGAAAAGCAACTTTCAGTGGACAAAGAAGGATGTAGCAGGGGCAGAAAGGGGTGAAAGGGGAGAAGAAAATTTAAGTAAGAGTAAAATTACTATGTTTTTTGAAAATTATCTTTAGTAATGCAGTTACTGCGTGATCATCCTTCAGCTAACCATGATCAGTGCAAGTGGTGGCAGGAATCCAAGACCGCGCCTGACCAAAGCTAGGGGACACATTTGGGAGAGCAGAAACTGCAGCTTCATCAGTTGAAGGAAGAAACTTGAATTCATAAGGACCAGAAGCCTATGGAGTGATGCAGGGAAGGAGTGACTGCTCCCTTCTGTATCATAAGATACTTGTAAATAAAGGTATATAATCCAAAGGCTAAATCCTTCTTTAACTGGCAAATAATGTCCTTATTTGGCTTGATTAAAGACAAAGTAGAAATCTCCCAAGGTGTCTTGAAAGGTGCTAAAACATGGTCATATAGTATTATATCTCAGATGGACTGGTACTCATAGCCCAGCTCTCTGGGAAGCAGTTTAGAAGCAAAGCAAACTAAGAGATTAAGAGAACTTCCCTACCAAAGCAGATGCACGTAACAGATGAGAATTACAGGGCAGCCACAAACACACATGTTTATCTCTGTGTGTGAACACATGTGTGAGTGCACATATGTCTTTCACTTCTCAGGACTTAAACCTACTTAATTTTCCTGAGAAAGTCCCCCACAATCAATCCAGCTGTAAAGCAAGTTACAAGTGATAACAGGTCTTGGTCTGGTTCTGTTTCCCAAGGCTCAAAGTTCATTGAGTGACTCAGAGGTACTGCAGCAGCCTTCATGTAAGGCCCAGTTCTGCAAAGCCTTCCTCCAAGAAATAGTTCATAACCGTGCAAGTTTCCTGGGACTGCTTTTGTATATTCAGGTTTGCATACCTCAAGCTTGGGCTGTCTGCAGAGCCATGTTACGCTTGCCTCCTCCTCAGCTGACACGGTGTGCACCAAGCCAAAGCAAAGAGGCCCCCCTGCTTTGATGTGCCTCACTAGAATCCAAGAAAAGTGTATAGAGAGTATTTTAATAATTGGGAATTATGGATTTGAAAGCAAAGCTGCTAGCATTGCCAAGCTCGACCAAAGTCTTTGAAAAGAACTCTGTCAAAATGCAAAGTTTCTAAGAAGAAATTATGTTATAAATTATTTTTATGGAATGTTCCAATGTTAAATGAATATTTAGGTTGCAGTTCATGAAAACCTCCCTCTTTTGAAAAAATGTTTTCATTTTTTAGATTTCTCTTTGTCAGCATTTCTAACAGTAAAAATGACAAACTTGCATGGGTAGGTGCCAATGGAGACAGCTGTATTTTATTATTGAATACTTCTGGTGCTTAGTTTGGCACCAGTCCTGTTTATATTGCTAGTAAGATTTCATGCAAGCCTTTGCAAGGTCTTGTGTTTAAACTTAAATGTCTGATATGGTTTGTAATTGATTCCACCCAGTTCCCTCCCTGCTCCTTCTCAGTCCAGTTTGTAAAAGAGAATTTATAACTGTGTGGGGAACACAAACCTTCCAGTGCTGCAAATTCAAAGACAAAAATTCCATAGCAAGATCCTAGAAACCTCTGGTTCTATTATGATTCTCTTCAACTGCTAGGAGAATGTATTAATCCCTGCTGTTCCTGCCCTTGGATCTGTATTTTTTTGTGTGTTTTGATTAATTAACTTTTCTCAGGGTTAAATCAAACCAACCCATGTGCTTCCCATCTTAGAGCAAAAATCTAGCTATTGGCTGTACCTCCCAGTTCTTTATTTTTCTGTTCATTTGTGCTGTAACCTCTATGCTCACTACAGATATACCAGGCAGTTTATCGCATGTTTGCATGAGAGGCAGTGAATATCAAAAAGCAACTTCACAATAATATCCCTTAAGCAGGAAGATGGATTTGCTTTGGTGCCTTTCTGCAAAACACTAAATGGGTGAACTTCACTTCTGTCAGGGCTCACATTACATGAACATGAAGACACTAAGATCAGAGGATTTGTTTTATATGAGTGAACTTCAGAAGGCAGCACAGGAAAAGAGTTTTTTAAGACCCATCCACTAGAGCTCCATAGTGATAAACAAGGCAGATTCATCTGCCTTGGTCTGGTCTATACAGAGCCAAATATAAACCAAGAATAAAATACCCACTGGCCAATTTAGCATGTAATGAGCTACTCCTGATGGAAATCAGTGAACTGCCATTGGCCTCGAGAATCACTTGTCATTGCCAAGACCTCTGTGATAGCCAGTCTGATCACACCTCTTTTATCACTGCCATGTCTTGTAGCAGATACTGCTGGGCCTGAGATGCTCTTTTTGGCATTTGCCAGTACAGTCAGTATTACAACATCCATGTCTTTGGCTGGGTCTTTAGGGTTACTGCAGTACAAGAACGGAGTGAGTGCCATATTTTGCAGCATTCTGATCTTGTCCTTATCAGATCATGCACAGAGTTTCACAATATTTAAAATTAGGTTTTGCTTTTGCCTTGTTTTATATCAGAACAGCTTCCACGCCATCAAAACTCATTCCCTATGCGCTGCTGATAAATATTATGCAGAAAGATAAAATGGGTTATTCACGATCAACTCAGGTTCCCATGTTATTCTGTATTCTGTGGTAGGCCCCTATTAAAACTGTAAACATACTCCCTTACCTCATTACTTTAAATTTTGTTACAGTGAACTGCATGTGCAGCTTATCTTACCATAACAAATTTCTCTATAGCCATAGCTGGAATGACAATGTGTTTCTGTAGAGGAAGAAAAACTATATGGGGCTTTAAAAGTCAATGTTTCTCTCCCACCCACCATAAAAAAATGTCTAGAAGTTTCCTGTAGCCATAAAACTACGAAGATAGTTGCACAGGGTATGATTGTCCTTCAAGGGAAATGAAAGAATATGATATAGATTTCAATATGGAAAGAAAGCTATAATTGCACGTTATGCAGATATCATTCATGACAGAATTACAACAAATATCATATGCCAGTAACTCAGACGAAGAGCTGTCGCGTTTAGCTAATCCCTCTCTCATGGGGTGAACAGAAGATGGTGCATCAGTAAATTGGCACCAGAGTCTAATTAGTGCTCTCATTCAGCCTACTAAGTAGGAAGAGATGGCAGAAGAAGTAGATAATATTCAACAAGCAGAGGGGCAGGCAGGCAGATAGATCTGGATTAATATAAATTGCAGACCCAAAGATCTCTAGAGACTGCAAAACACAAGCTAAAATTTTATCCAGCTTAATCACACTAGAATGCAAAACAGAAGTCTCATAACTTCTTTTGCCGCAATGGATATGAAGCCAAATGAACCCATGTTTCCTCTAAATATTTATTTCACCTTCTACTATGCAGGAAGGGGAGGGGGGGAAGTAGGGCTAGGGCTAGGATAATAACTTATCCTGAAACATTTTTCGAGCTAAAGGTCAGGTAGAGTTCCAGGAGAAGCGAGTTCCAGAGGAATGTAACTCTGAGTAAGAACTCCCACATCCAGCTCCCACTCCCATCCTGATGGGGATGATTAGCTGAAGTTTCCTGATGAATGTAGGTGTTTGTAACAAGTCAGAGAGAGAGAAGTGATAGATTAGGTCATTTAGCCTAGTCTAGCACCGCTATGTGGATACGTCAGCACTTCAGATTTGACATAGGACTCTTAGGCAGTGTGAGGCATATAACAGAAGCATAATGAAGTTCTCAGTTCTCTTCCACTTGGAAGGTGGACAGCTTCGCTAGAATTCAGCATTTGTCAAAGGTGCTGGACAATATTCAAGATTCTTCCCTGCTACGAAAGCTTCACTACAGGCCTGGCTAGAAGCAGATAAGCTTTTTGATTTTAATGTCTGAGGATAAAAAAACATGTCAATTCTTGACTTGGAGCAGATAAAACAACCATTTTGCTGGACTGGGATAGCATTTCAGACTCTCGGACTGCAGGTGCATCTAGTAGGACCTTGACATGATACACATTTTGACAAGAGGCAGGTTTATTGATTGAACACTAGTCAGGTAAACAGAACTTGCTCAGAATTGACTCCAGAAAACAGAGCTTGCTCCAGTGCCAGGCAAGCCCGTGTTATAATCAATTTGATTTTATGATAATAATAATCTGCATTAGACTTAGCATCCATTTAAGTTGAACTTTAACTATGATTTAGAATTTTCTATTCAAGGGAAAAGTTGCAAGAACTATAAAACCATAATGCACTGAGACAGAGAGCACCAGTTGGAGAAACTCTAGCAGAAATCACAATTTTCCTTGCCCACAGAAAGTGCAGGCTTTTTCTTCATCACCCTATTGACTGAATCCTATTGACAGGATCCTACAGTAGAAGAAACACGAGGTATTATTTACTATCAGCCTTCAAAAAAGGCTGGAAGTGTGTGTTTGGGGATCCCACCATACCGAGGCTATTTCTGTTATCTTAAAGAGAGTACAAAATTTTGAAGTTTTGCCTTTGACGTCCATAGGGGCAAGATTTGCCTTGTGGGCTGGAAACTCGCCCTGTTTATATGCAAGTGCAAATGACTGCAAAAGGGAGAGCACAGACAACTATTACATTTCCCCGGGCCTGGCTTAACTGCAAGTCCAGACTCATGCTCCAACCTTTAGCCAGAGTTCCCACCTCACATATCAGAGCCTCCCATCAATGTTATACAGGCACTTTAAGTTCTAGAAATTCAATAGCCAAGAGAAGGAAGCCACTGATAAATTATTTAAAGAAATGCATTCCCTTTTCCCAACCACGTTAAAGGAAGTAGGTCACAAAGTTCTAGAGTGAACCCAGAGAGCCCTAATGGGCATTATAAAGTCTTAAGATGCGTAAAATACAATTAAATCCATGACTGTCAACACCAGGGGTGAATTTGGTCCATGGGATCTTTAAGGAAAGCGATCCTTTCTTCTAGAAAGCACGAATCCTCATGAAGTGATGACACTGATATGTAATGATGAAGCCATAGTTTATCTACATACACTGAGTAGAATGAGCTTCACACCACCTTTCTAGTCCAGACTGTAGTGAGCAACAGTTTAGCAGGGTGTCTTTGTAATCTCCAGATTAAACAGTCCTAAAGGGCCGCTGATAAGAGTGGAGCGGTATGATATTTGGGGTCTGAATGGCAGAGTTTTCATAGGCAATCAAACACATTACTTCAAATTATGAGGTCTGGCAGAGGTGTTTTCATTAGGTTTCATCTGAAAATATAAATGAAAAAATATTAGACTTTTGACAATAAAGTCAATATCTGAAGTCCAGGTTGGATCAGGAAGCTGGAGCTTTGAGTTTAGAAGCAAAAATTAAGCATTAGTATTAAAGGCCAGAACTGAATCCCACTGACACGTGAGCAGGTGGACCTAAATAAGAAAGAGCCCAAATCTGGTTCAGCCCAGAAACTGAACCACAGACCTGAGAAGTTCAAGCTACCTCTACTTGTTGTTTCTTTTCTCACTTTCTCACTTAGACCTTTTTTAGCTGCTTTTCATTTGTAGAAACAAAAAAGAAGAAAAATAAGGAAAAAAGATATCCACCACTGAACTGACCTTCCAGATGCTGAGTTCCAGTCTCAATCCAGCTTTTACGTGTAAGATTACAGAGCCTTGAAAAATAAGGTTTTTAATGAAAAGGCTTGTGCAATGACACCTTTAAGCCAGCCTCCGGAAAAAAATTCAGAGTTGCACATTTCAGCAGAAATGCATCTGTTGTCACACTACAAAACGTGAGGTGCCATCCTTCAGCCTGCTTGTTTAAGAAAGAGAATGCAAGAAAAAAAGACACATCAACATTAATATCTCCCAAAGGGAATACTCAGTGTCCAGGAATGTAAGAGGTCCAGCCCTTTTTTAACCCAATGGGAAACTAAAGCAGCAACCTTTCCCTTGGTATTAAGACAAGCATATAACTTTTAACAATCATTAGAGTAAAACGGCTTCAGAAGCACAAGTTACAAAAACTCTCTTTGACTTGCTTTGGGGCTTTAGCAGTTTGACAAGATTCCCAAATTGTTTATTTTCATGCAATTGTTTATCACTGATTTATACAATTCCCCACCAAAATGGTTTCTTATAATTTTCATTTGGGCAAATGTGACAGCACTCTGCACCTTTTGTGTTATTTTCCTCACTGCCTCCTATTGCTTCTGAGAGATTTACTGCTCTACTGGCATAAGTTTTCAAAATCCACGGTACACAGCATGAAAGCTGTAAGGGCTCTTAATTCATTTGGCAAAACCCATTAAGATTTTGTGAGTGTTGTAGAAGTTTAACAGCCTTCCCAAGGGAGGCATTCAGCAGGAGTGATGACTCAGAGGACAACAAACTGCCACGCACCGGTTTGTTGTTAAAGATGAATGCTGTTCTATGCTGCATTGAAGGAAAGCTCTTAAAAGCACGTGTCAGACTGGTTTGATTCTTGACTTTGCCACACACTTTCTGTGTGACCTTGAGCAAGACATGCAGCTTGCTTCTGAGATTCAATGCAACTGAGGGTTGGTGGCACTCAACAGATCAGAATTACAACTGCCAATGGCCTCATCATTCACAAATATATATAATATACTCTACCCACTTAAAAAAACAAGAACAAATGCTGATCCAGCTCTGATGCAGTGAATCTACTCTGAGATAAAAGCACCAATCTGAATGCAAACTCTAGGCTTAGTTCAGCAACAACTCTCCATAAAAGCAAAACTCCTGGGTCTGGGTCTAAGAAACAACAAAAAAACATCCCAGTTGCAGGGCTCTTCCAACCCTGCTAACAAGGCACCTTTATTTAGATCATAGGACAGGTATAGATGTTTGGTTCAGCTGTTACTCAAACCAACTGATTTTGAAAACCTGCGTAATTCCTATGAAGCATCCCTAAATCTTCTGTGCACTCATCAGTGGAAACTCCTGATGACGTTTTGCTTCTAATTGTACAAAAACGATAATGGTTCCTGAGAAACATGGGACACGTAGCAATTTCTCATCAGATCCCTTTTTAGTTTAATCTGCTTGGATACTTTAAACTTTCTAGAGAATGAGAAACAGCACAAAATTGAACATTAATGCCAATGCTTGGTGCAAGATATAAACACACTTCAATTTTCCTAGCATGCTGAAACAGAGCTCTGCATTTTAACTTCTGTTTGATGCCTAAATTAAGCCCAGCAAAATATTCATTGGTTTATAAAACTGTATTAATTAAGCAAGTGCCTGATTTCATTTCTATGAGTAGGTTCAAAATGACAGGTTTGAAGGGAAAGTTTCATCAGATTTTGATTCTAACTAGACACTGAAAACTGATGACTGAAATGATATGTAACTCTCACATTGCCAACCCAGAACATGAATGCCCAGAGCACAGATACCAATATAGAAAGGAATCAGCAGTGTTTTAACTGCATGTAGTAGACTTAGATCACCAGTGCTTCGGGTGCTTGCAAAATTTTCAGGCCCTGGTGACAGATGTGGAATATTTAAAGAGTCTACTGAAGTGTGGCAAAATTTTGTCCAGAACTTGCAAGAGAAACAAGCATTTATTACTGCTTTATAAAAAGATAGGTGATGCCCTATCTATTTCTGCAAATTTTCCTGAATAAAGAATGTGTGTTAAAAGATCTCAGAGTTTCCTATTCACAAAGGTCATATCTGTGTAAAGTTAATTGTTTCAACTGCAATCATGAATTTGGAAGCATTAGAAGTGGATCCTAGGCATGGATGGTTCTCAGCTTTATCACTGTCTAATGCATGTGGGTCTTCTTGCTATGTTCCAGGGCAGGATCTATTCTTACACCATCATCCTTCTTCTCTTTCTCCCATGCCCAGGTATTGAGACTGGCCAACAAAGGCAAAGTCATGCAACACACCAGGGACCACACTGGGCAAGGCTGAAAGTGGGAGGAGGCATTCACTGCACATCTGCTGTGCAGTGTCCCATGAGATGTCCCACGCAGCAAATGTTTCCTCTAGGACCTCAAACATCCTTTGTGGAATAGAGAGGAGATATATACAGGACAGAAACAGCCTTGTTCAGTTGGTCCAGAAAGAGCGAGAAACTAACAGTGCAAAGCTAACTTTTTATCCAAGATGATGTCATCTTGTTCTTTTCTTGAAGCTAGAGATCCCTGCAAATCTGTAGCAAGAGATGTTCAGTACCAGTGTGGCTACGTACAGGACAGTGTACAGAGAAATTTAAATATTCCAAAGCCTTGTGCAAGTGAGAGAGAAACTGGAGTCGTCCCCATCCCCCTCCCCATCTTATTTTTTTCTGAAGCAGGAGAAATAGTCTCATCCAGATTTAGATGATTTTAAAAAAAAAAAAGACAGCAGTGTACTCAATATTTACAAAAGAATCAGTAACTATCTACTGGAAAGCTCACCAGACAGGATCCTTAGTTAAATATATTATGTGGTTTCTACCTACTAGACAGAAGACCACATCACATTTCATTTTGAATAATCCTGCCATTAAAATGGCAATTCTTTTTACAGAGTAGTGATGGAGACTGCCAATGAGACACCCTCTACCAGATGGCCTCTCAAAGTCACCTACAGGACAGAGCAGGTGAGTGTACTTTGAGGCTTTGTGTCTGAGAAAGGTACTGTCAGCGCTGAAAAGGAAAGCCCACGAGTCAACAGAAAATTTGGTTTCTCACTGTTGCCAGTTCTCTGGACTCTGCAAACACAAATATTCACTGCAGGAAAGAAGTGCATGAAAGAAAGATACTGTGGGCTGCTTGGAGTTGTTGCTTCCATGCCACCCACTATACTAACTCTTAAAAATAGGACTGCATTAAAGTAATCCCTACACATTTCCTTTACGTAATAGTGACTGAACACTGGTACCCAAATGTCCACCCCTCTTCCATGGCATTCTGTTTTAAATTATAGCCACTTGATGTTAATTTTCAGCCCTAGCAATTACTGAATAATTTCTGTGTTTTATAGAAGGTGTAACAGGAATATTCCTCTTGGGGTGAATCAATATCAGCTTATGCCAAGAAAGAGAGTATTTTACAGTATATAGTTACTCTTTTTTTTTTCCCTGCCTCATAGAGAGTCATTAATTCTGTGGGTGATTCTAATATTAAGTGTACATGCATGTGGTAGGTGGGTGGCAAAGACAGTTATTGATTATTATACGGACATATCTGCCAGAGCTCATACTAACATAATTAGAAATCCATTGCAATGAATATTGAACTATGCACATAGCTTAACAGCAATCTTTGGAATAGTTCTTTATAATGAGCATAGCAGAATAGATAACCATGCAGAATGAAGATCTCTGCTTACAGAAGGCAGGGGTGTAGAATAACCAATGGCAGAGCAATCCAGTGTAGTTTGGTTGCTCTTATAACACACATGTACTTATTGAGACAAAAATGCTACAAAACTTTGTAGGCGGTCGGATGCATATCATCCAAAATCTTCTCCCTGAGGAATGATCTAAAGAGATTATGGGGCAAATTAAATCTATGACAGTTGCTCTCTGCTTTGACGCAAGAGGAATGAAGATCTATTGAACTTAGAAGAAAGGGCTACAGTGCGCTGGACATTAAAGTCTGGGCCAGAGATAATTTTCTGACATTACAGCTCTAGGCTACATCAGGTTAGAAGGTCCCTGTTTTGTTACAAGTTTCTAAGCCTGCCCATCTCCTTTGTTACTGGGAATTATTTATACATTGCATTGCTGCAATAGTGGAATTAGAAAGATGCCATCAAAAATCTCAGGAAGGAATTGTTTTGCCATTCCTACACTACACCGATATATTTTCCCACCTGCTCTTTAGATTCATACCAATTTCAAACACTGAGGTGAAAACATACACACAGAAGAGCATGTACCAAGTTGTATGAATGATAAGTATCCTTGGACAGCAGCTTGGATTGTAGCAGCGAATCTCTCCATTGGAGGGCAAAAATGAGTCTAAGCTGCCTGTTTCTAAAGAACTCAGAAGTGTTCTTTATGAAACAGATCTTTTCTACAGAAATTTCTCTTCTGCAGAAATTCTTTTCTACAGAAATCCTGAAAGTTGCTAAAACCTTCTGAGAACCACTAACCAACTCCAATTTCTACTACTTTTGGCAGATGTTCAGGGTGCTCAGCATCTCTCAAGGATTTTACCTTGAATGTCACTAGAATGGAGCATCTAATTTAAGCAAAACAAAATTAATTTACTGTGTTGGCGTCTGTAGCAGCAACCATCTCATGAGAGAGAATCAAACCTCCAAAAGAATAGCTATGGATGCAGAAATCGAATATCCTCAGGACACATCAGCATGACCAAACAAGGATACAAAAAGCAAGATTTGCAAATTAAAATGCTTAAATTATTAGTAAATATCCAGGTACATGCAGTAACCATGAACCTCATTTTTGACATTCTGATTAACTCTGAATAGGAATCTGAGCAATTGCCTCCATATTGTTGATGAAAAGCTTGACAAAAGGATATAGCTGGCTACAATGAGATTTGTACTGGATAAAAGTCTGGCAACCATGTTACTGACTTTTATAATTCCAGCAGAGGATAACTATGTAAATCCAGGTGAACCGCTGTAGGCAAAAGTTTAAAATGGGACACCTGCTCTGCTAAATCTATTTTCTAAAACTTTAGCATTCATATTTTAAAACAGTAAATTCCACTTGTCTCTGTCACTTGTAAAGGGTATACTAATACCCACCACAAAACATCACTGTGCAGCTCTAATAGCTGGTCAATCTTTTTGCATCCAGAATATCTTTGGATGGAAAATTGCGTTTCCACATTGTTTTGGGGGAAAACCTGTCCACTCGATTTCCATTTAAAAACAAATAGGGAAATGAAAGTGGCAAATGTTTCTATTTTTCACAATGGAGAATTGAATTAAAAAAGGCAAAACTATGTTTTTAAGCATATATATATATATAAAAAATAGCTTCACTGAAGGAATGTAAGTTGTCTTGAAATTCTGTGCAGAAAAAAAAAAGCAGAGCAAAGACTAGCTCATGGGTTTGTAAAATGTTCTGAAATCCATGGAAACAGAGCCATATCCTGATAGCCTTCTTCCTACTATGTGTCACATAGAAGGCTCTGAGCATGAGCAAGGCCAGGAGTATGTAGCAGAAAATTACAAATGGCTACATGTGCAATTTTAATTAATGAACTGGTGACCTGACAATGCAGTATTCAGGAAACAGCAGCTGGTAAAACTCTGTACAACAAAATGAGGCTAAGCAACTGGAAAATCACTAACAAACAGCACAGTGCCTTTTTGTGGCATCCCAGCTAAAGAAATCCATGTACTTTAAAAAGAAACACAAAAGCAAATGTTTAAATAAAAAGTACGACATGAACATCTTTGTTATCAGTATTCCTCTTGTAGGAATTATTCTCTTATTACTACACTAAGTTTAATTGCATTAATAACAGTTTAAGAAATATCTTCAAGGCCCTTAAAAACAATAACGAGTTAAGGCTGATCAAACTCTTTACAGAGAAGAAAACTGAGCCTGAAAAGACCAGAGCTAGTTCTGTGTCAACACATCAAAACATAGCATTTCCTAGTCTTTCATTTTTATGGTCAAATACTGTTATTTCTGAATAGATCAATTTTAAATGTGAGTGCAATGTATTAGACTTAAAAGTGGAGTTTAAATTATTAAAATTACTTCTATTAGCTTCAAGCACCATGGCTCCATTTAAGCAAATGAATTAAGCACATGCTTAAGTACATTTCTATTGAGTTAAGCTGTTTAGCAAATGCTTTCCCTGCAGGCCTACTGAAGCCAAAAGCATGTAAGCATATGCAAAATTTGAGGATATACTTAACTGCATGGTTTTAATAGAGGTGCAACACTGAATTTTAGATTATTCTTGGATCCAGGATTCCACTTCGTATGAACAAATGAGTGACTGCATGGCTTTGTTTGGTTTTGCCCTTATCACACAGTAAAAATACAGTTGGTAAAGAAAAAAATAATTAAAAATCCTTTCCAAGTATTTATGGAAAGGTAAATTCCAGGAATGATTAATGAGGTGGTACCAGAGGCAAACAGACTCCAAAGCAGGGGAGAAAAAAAACCCTACAAGCACTAGATCAATCCATCCTCTGTCAGTGCATAATAAACACTGTGGTCTTCCAGCCTATAATTCACCAGATTCAATATTAGGTCATTTAAGAATCCCTGTGTGACACAAATAGAAAAACAAGTTAGCAGCAGAAATATAATGATTAATTTTACATGTAGCAAAGAGATCTGCATGCCTAGTCAACTCCTCGGAAGCCCCTTGACAGCAGATTTTTTATTTTTATTTTTTTATTTTTAGTCTACAATTGACACAGTGTTCCTGATGACTTGAAATGAGGTTGTCAGGGGGAATGAATATCGCTTATGAGGAGGTTTCACTGCCAATGGGCATTAAACCAGCAGCAACACTGTCCTGCAAAAATGAATGAAATTAGTAGCTCCCTTTGTATTGATGCAGGGCAATATATATAAATAAACAGGAAAGCATGAAGCTAAATGATCATTTATAGCAGCACAAAGACTGCTCTAGTCCCAGCATCTGCATATTTATTAGTTGCTGTGATACGGCCGAATGCTAGAACCTAAATTACAACGAGATTCAACACACAACTGAGAATCGGTAGACTGAATTAAACAAACATGATGTTGGTTGTTCCCTTTCAGCTGGAAGAACGATACTATGGTACACATATTTCAGTGAATATGCAGTGATGATACTATTAGGAATTGGAATAGTTGTTGAATCATAGGACTAATTAGCAGCTTTATGACTGATAAGTGAAAGAAAATGTTATATAACTTACGGAATTGCTTTATATAATCACATGATCCCAATGAATATTTGCAGGGAACAGCAGCAAGAGGCCCAGCCCTGTCCCTAGCAAAAATGATGGGAAAATCCCCACTAATTTTAATAAGAATAAGGAACATTTTAATAATTGGTAGTAAAAGATCCCCACATCTTTAGAAGAAGTATGTAGATATACAAAAATCCATTTTATCCTAAGAATTACTTATAAGAGCTGTAGTGTAATATGACCTTAATCAAATGAGGAAACACTTCCATGGGTCTCCAGAGTCTGGATAATGTAAAATTTTCACGTGAATCCTATGTTTGTAACATTTCCTTGTGGGTCCCTAATTAATTCTCTCTAGAACCAGTATATATGAGAAATAATTTGAAGCAATGAACAGTTAAGTTTACAAAATAAAGGAGAATTTCAAAATCTTAACTTTACAGACAACATCCAGGACAACTAATATCCTGTATTTCACTGCTCGGGACAGTGGGACTGCATAGTTCCAAAGGAAACCTCAAAAAGGATCAGTGCCCAAAACTTGAGTTGTCTGATCTCAAGACACTATCACAAACATCATGTCTTTTGGCATTTGATCAATTAGGGGTATTGGAGCCTGGAAGGAAGAGAGACCTTTCTCTAGAGCAGGTGGCCCTGAGTATGAACCATTTATATCTTTATACCTCCTCCTGCAGAGCTTTCTCCAGATGCACTGGGCTCAGGGGAGCTTTTCCCACTGATGTTGCAGGGCTTTGGGCTGTGAATTTACTCAGCATCTGCTCTCTGGCAGAGAGAACAGTCTTTGGGAGAAAGTTCAGGCAAGTTCCTACGTGACTGAATTGGATCCAGTTCTTAAAAAAGGTTTAAAAAAGAGAAAAGCAAATGTCCAAATCTAGAGAATCAAAGCTACTAAATAGCTGGATGAAATCATGTGGCAAACAGACATTTTCTTTCAAGGAAGTAGTTGTATGGCTTTGGAGGCACGAGCAGCCTTCTCTGCTGAAGACAATGAACAAAGGGCCACCAAGATATGGCAGCACAGAGTGCTTCACACAAACTTTCAGGTAGGCTACCCTCTAGCGACTGCTCCACACGGTCTTAAACCAAACTGTTAGCTCAGGCACAGAATAATAATGCAATAGTTTGAACTGCAGCAACTGCAACGTCATTGTTCAACAGAGGAGCAGCTTCTAATAGTGTTCTGTAACTCAGGGGGGTGAACTGTCTGGTTCATGACTGCAGTTTTGTTCTGCAGGAAAAACATGTGGAATAGCAGAAAGCTACACTGCACCAAGGAAAACAATTCCCTGAGGTGCTGTGTAGGCTCACCTCATGTTAAACACTGTTGCCGTTTTCTCAGCTTGCTTGCTGTCATTTCAACCAGTGACAGGTTATTCATTGTTGAGCTGGATATTGTCATGGTTTAACCCCAGCCAGCAACTAAGCCCCACACAGCCGCTCACTCAGTCACTCCCCCCTGTTGGGATGGGGGAGAGAACTGGAAGGGTAAAAGTGAGAAGACTTGTGGATTGAGATAAAGACAGTTTAACAGGTAAAGCAAAAGCCACATGCAGAAGCAAAGCAAAAAGGAATTCATTCACCACTTCCCATGGGCAGGCAGGTGTTTAGCCATCTCCAGGAAAGCAGGGCTCCACCATGCCTAACGGTGACTTCGGAAGACAGACACCCGTCCTCCCCTTCCTTCTTCCTCCCCCAGCTTTCTATGCTGAGCATTACGCCATATGGTGTGGGATATCCCTTTGGCCAGTTGGGGTCAGCTGTCCCGGCTGTGCCCCCTCCCAGCTCCTTGTGCACCTGGCAGAGCACGGGAAGCTGAAAAGTCCTTGACTTAGTGTAAGCACTGCTCAGCAACAAGTAAAACATCTCTGCCTTATCAACACTGTTTCCAGCACAAATCCAAAACATAGCCCCATACCAGCTACTATGACGAAAGTTAACTCTATCCCAGCCAAAACTAGCACAATATGTAGCAACTTTTTAAAACGCCACTGTGTTTCTTTTGGTTTGGACTTAAGCGATTAGTGGAAGTTTAAAGCAGATGATTCCTGTTTCTAAAAGGTTATCTTCTGTAAGTGCAGCATCTCAATGCCTTCAGAGAGAGTTGAGATGTACAGGGCCAAGAAAAAGAAAATAGAAACAGCCACCAATGTAAAAGCCAAAGAACCTGGAAGATGTAAGACCATCTGGGCATGGAGAAAACAATGACAATAAATGGAAAGAGAGGTTATGCTGGGCATCCCTGAACCCTAAATAGGAATATCCCTGGCAACCATGGAGGAGAGACCTATGAAGGATTTTATCAACAGATGCAACCCTCAAATTCCTCTCAGTTAAACTCTCTTGTAGGGAAGAGTTCGTTCTCATGAGAGCGTCCAGAAAAGAACTTGGTAAAGAAGGGCTGGATTTCAAAGATCCTCAACTGTAAACAGTCTTGACTCATTTGTATTACTTATTTCACTGAGGTGGAAGATGGATTAATTGCTGAATAATTACAGTTTAGAGCTGGACAAAATAACTCCAATGAACAGGCTCATCAGCAACAGAATTTATAACACTCTGTAGCAATAAAGATATTTTCTCCAGGACCATGTAATATTTACAGAATTTTATCCATTTTACAGTGGTTCTGTGAAGCTCTTCAAAGCTTGTCAATGCAACTGTAGGAAGCAAATGAAAAATCTCAGCCCAGGGAAGATGAATGCTACTTGCTGTAGAGACCCTATACTGAACTGTCTGGAAAGTTCATAGCAGAACAGTCTGTAAAAGAAATAATAGAAGTCCCAAACCAAAACACTTTGTAGAATTTTAATATATTTTTATAACGGGTATTGATAGTTTCCTGCCCTCTGCTTTCTCTTCCCTGCCTCAGCTAGATCTTCTTCCCAGCAGTCAGACAACTGGCTTAATTGCGGGTTTGAGGCCAGAACTGGGATGCTGGATGGTCACTGCACTCCACACTTCCAAACATAAAACTCTGGAATACAGAGGTTCAGCATAACAGTGATTTTCTATGCCTTCTGTGCTAGGGGAGCTATTAGAGATGGATGATACCAGCAGCAGAAAAGTTGGCCTTGACCTCCCAGATAAAGATACGGTACATCTGTGTGGCCTGTACTGAAGGTCAAAAGCAAGGGAAAGCTTTGCAGGCCATGACGCTTCTACAAACTCCTCCTTGTAAAAGCTTCTCAGTATTGATGAGTTTTAAGCACTTTTGTGAAGGAGGGAATAATAAAAAGAGGTCAAACAGATCCTCTCAGTAAGGTCAGTGGGGGCCATGACCATCAGGACAAACACGAAGGAATGCTGTGTAAACAGGGAACAGGCCTCGTGAACTGGGTAATCGCTTCAGATTCACAGCTACCAAAGACTTCCATCTTACTTGCTTCATATTCTTGATTTTAAATGAACAATGAATTCTTTGGCTTGATGAAGCAATACAATACATACAATTATTAATACTGTAATTACTAGTACTACTGTCTATTGTGAGATTTTTGCTCTTTACAAACTCCTAGGCAGCATAAGGAACCTGAGTATTCTTTCCCTTTGACTTAACATTGTTCCCCTCTCTGTTCTGAAAACTTTTTTCCTGAGACCGTATCAGACAGTTATCCATTCGACTTTATGACTTTTATGAAGGTGGAGTCCCTGATTCCAACTTAAATTTGAGCTTGCTTTTCCAGGGGAGGCCCACATTCCCAGAAGCAGCGTTGCTTTAATTTATAATCTTTACCTTGCATTATAAAATAAATGCCAGGATGATGGAGAGCTGTCTTTCTAGGTCAAACAATTGTAGAAAAGTCAGGGAGAGGCTGGAGGGGAAATGCCTGTTCAATCAAGAAAGTTCACTAATGATTTCTAAAATGTCTTAATTGCTTCAGCACAATCTACAGGCATCCCTTTCATGCCTCAGACAGGACAAACAACTCAGTCTAATATTTCAGAATTAGCAACTTGCAGAAGTAACCAGACTATAATCTTCCTAGTCATGGGTTAGAATTTTTGAGGTCTCATCAGCACACCACAGCTTCTTTCTTTAAGTGTTTTGTGTAACTGCAGGCTTATCTTCAAAGAGCAGATGTATGAACTATCATTTTTGATTAAAGCCATCCAGTTGGAATAAAAAAAAAAAATCATCTGTTCACTGCAGTTAGAATCATCTATTTTAAATACATTTACATATTCCCTTAGCTGTCCAACTATTTTTTCCCCCACTTTCCCTTCTTTTTGCAGCTTGGAATCCTGCCACATTTATATTTTGTACTAACTACTCAGGGTCCTAATTAGCAGAAATGGGATGTCAGCAGGGTACCAGCCAGCAAGAGAGGCTTTTTGCTTCATTGGGAAGATGTGCAGCATGTGGCATGGATCAAAATCTTTGCATCCCATGCAGAGAACAGCATGACGTGAATTGCAGAGCAAGGTAAATGGGAGAATTTGGGTATCTTGGAAATTTGTGAATTGGCAAAAGCTGACGATTCACATGTTTTAGCTATAGGCAAAATGAAGGGGGTTTTGCCAGTGATAATGTAAATTAATCCAAAATTTAGTATTTGAGCATGTGACATGCTCAAAAATAATCTGCAGTTCTGGTTTCTGAGCCCACAGCTGTTATGCACAGCCCAGTCCCATTGATATCTAGGGCTACATAAAACTAAGAGATTTGGATGTGACAACAGATATCACAAAGGCTCACTTTAGCTGCCTGGCCCCCATGGGAACTCCAGAGTCCTCCAGAACATATAGATTGCCTACAGAGCACAGGGGGAGCTAAATGTCTCAGATAAGGTCCAAAATGAACAAGAAGGGAGCTGATTTGGCAGTAGTATTAGCCACCAGCAAATGTCAGGGAGAGAAATGTATCTCATATCACGCCCCCTTCAAAGACTATGTCCCCTACTCAATGTTGCCCCATGCCTCCACCACATGGAAACCACAGCTCATTAAAAGATGGAGGGAAGATTGATATCCCCTAATTTGGATGTCTGTGGAAGAGAATTGGGTGTCAATGTCATTAATCACAAGAAATAGACATCCAATGCACAACAGACAGAGACAATAGAATAGACGATGTCTATTCCTATGTCTATTTCTCACCATTTTTTGGAAGGTGTTTCTGCGATCAGACCTGACTAGGGCCTTCTTGCTTGTTTTGTGAAATCCTATTTTTGAAGACATTTGAGGAATTAGTAAGTAGGACATGGGCAATTCTGCAATATCAACCCCATGGGTCCTCAGTCAAACATTGAACAGAACAAACTGTCTGATCTTACTCTCCTTACTTCACTAGGACTATGATATTTTGGGAGATTTTCTGTGGACGTTTGGGAGAGAAGGAACAGTGTGGAGTATTCTCTACAAATGGTGACTGAAAGGGATGTTTATCACGAGATATGAATTCAATGTACAGAGACCTCACTTGCACAGAGTGAGATTCATTGATCCATGGAAAGAATATTTCATCCAAGAGTCCCTCAGTAAATCATAAGAATTTAGGTTTGAAGGGGCTTCTGGAGGTCCTTTAGCCCAGCCTTCTCCTCAAAGCAGGGCTAACTTCAAATATAAATATGGAGCCACTTTTCACAGAGTGTGCAACAGGGAACACTTCTAGTCCTTCATCATGTCATATTGGCATATTTTCACAGGGCTAGGAGCATGGTCTTTCTCACTACAATGGGGCTGTGTCCAACAGGAGTCAGAGATGACACTGCTGAAACATGAAGAAGGGCCAGAAGAGAACTGGTATAAGTGAGATACAAAGGCAGAACAAAACCATCAGAAAGGGAAAAAGAGACTGAGAGCCAGGCCATAGAGACTCATGCCTAGGAGAAAGCCAGGAGAAGACCAAAAAATGTACAAAGAATAGAGAAATAGTTTTCCACTTCCTGATGCAAACCTTTGTGCTCATTTTCAGCACATTGATTTCTGCAGCCCACATCTACCAAATGCACAAACAGCAGTGGGCTGTAGATGGCAAAACTGTTGATTTGCATGTGTCCAGGCATTTCCTGTATTATTCATTGCTTAACCCTGGCATTTGTAAAAATATAGAAAGGAAAGAAAATCAAGACAAAATTACTTACCTTCATGGGCACAAACATGCCACTGCAGCACTATGTGTATTTCTGACTAGCCTGTCCGTCCCTCTCTTAACAGAAATATAGCAATAACAAAAGATGCACCCAGGGAAGTAAGAACTGCAAAAAACATGTGGGTTGCAAGGTCAGATTGATCTAAGAAATGATCTGTCTTTTCTTCTCGCCTTTGAAATATGTATCCATTGCAGCTCTGATTCTTTTCAACAGACACTCAGAACAGCAAGGAGGATTTCAGTTCTGCAACAGACAGGAAATCCTCTTGAGAGTAGACATAATTTTAGATACACAATGAACTGGAATGGACAATGCCACGGGCAGATGCACTTTTCACATTTATTTAATATATATATAAATATACATATATATAAATTTGCTTGCTTATAACTAGCCTTCCGGTTTAAAGTCTGTTCTGTTACCAGAATTTATTTTATTTCTATCTTCTGCTACTTTGTTATTCCTCACATCTGCTTAGAACATAACTCTGTTATAGACATCATTCTTAAATAACGGGATGGCGTGCTGTTTGTTCAGAAGGCATAAACCAGTGGCTCAGATCCTGCTCAGCTCCTGAAGGGAGCTCAGAAGGCCACTGTCTCCTTCTGTTGGTGTTTAAGGACAGAAGGGGCACAATTAGTGACTGACTGCATTGCACAAGCCATAGCATTTCACCAAGTGCTTTCTGCAGCATGTGCTACTTAAGCTATGCTTTCAGAAGAGCATCTGATCTTGCAGTAACAACTTTGAGAGAGAGGTTATGTCAGTGGTTAATTGCCTTCATAGTATATGTGTAGATGCCAATTTTCACAGTTGATCATGGGCAGTGAAGAGCTGTTTTTTCAATAGTTTAAGTGGAAGATATTTGTCAAAATATCCAGATTCAATGGAAAGCTGAGTGGCTTTTACCATTGGCCAGACTGATGGCTTTGGTGCAATTTGCTCATACACTGTCAAAGGGAAATATGATCCTTGGAATTACAAGTATGGTCCTTTGAAGTTACAAATGTGGTGCTGTCAATGACTTTCCAAAGGAGGAGAATGCTCACTAATGAAACATGAGTTATGATAAGGGTTGGTAATGATAATTATTAATATGCTAACTATATATCCAGTATTAAAATCTTATCTAAGCACTGGAAGGCACTAAAAGGTGTCAGACTGCAGGGATGAGGTTTTAACCTGTGGTGAAATCTGTTTTTACTGTAGATACAAGAGGAAAAGAAAGAGAAGACAGGATTCTGCTGACATTAAACAGTAAAAATTGAGAAATTTTTTTTCTTTGCTTTTTGAGCAGTTTTGGTTTTGCTTTAAATTCTCTCACTTTCACTTTTCTCCTTTTTGCTGTTTAACTTCAGAGTTTATGAAGTGACAGAGGTTTCTTTTGTCTTTTGCCATTAGACAAATGTTGGATCTGTTTTGAAATGTACAGAGCAGCTTAGAAAAGAGAAAGGAATGACAAAATACCTTATACTCGCTCTTCCTTTGTGTTTAGGGACAAAAATCAGTGAGAGGAGAGAAGCAAAAAACAGAAACAGAAAAAATACCAAAACCTTGAGATTTCTGAACTTGTAGGAAAACCTCGAAAATTAAAGAATTAAAGAGGAGACTTCTCAGTTTTGAACATATGGCCTTTTTTCCAGTTTTATTTTAAAAACTGCCACAAGTGCTAGTCCATCTTTGCAAGCTGGACTGTCCTTTGCTTTAGAATGACAGAACACCAGGAGGCAGGTGTTTTACACTATGTGCAAGGGTGCAGAAGAGTGGAGAATCAGTCATGTGGGTCAGAACTATGAAAGGAACAAATTAATGAACGCTTGGAAGCCACAAAGTTTTAATTAAAAATTCCAAATGACATTAAAGCCAAGATTTATCTACTTGAAACACAGACATTACTCAGTAGAAAGGCTTTATTTGACCCAGTTGTACTAGGTTTGCTTCATTCACTTCTCTCTGGTGTTGTGCTAGCAAGATATTGTTATCCCCATACACAGAGTTCCACACGATGAGTGTGGTGATGAAACACTGCTCTGTACCTGCTGTATATACATTCGGTACCGCCAACCACGTTGGGCTGCAAAAATAATAATACAGGTACCTAAAAAGAGCAGATTCTGTGGTCTCTTTATTACTCTCTTCATAGTGACTCTGGAACACTGTAAAAAAGTGTGGGTTATAAAGATTTCTCTAATTAGAGGCATGAATATTCTGATCAATTCAGAGCTCTTAGGCAGTTGTTTTTATCTGCTTAGTAGAATGCAGTTCACAGTACTGAATAATCTCAGCCAACCTCCCTGTTTTCTGAGCACTTTGTAGGAGGTTAGATACTATTATGCTGTCATTACTCTGCATTATAGCAAAGCTGAAATCTCTTGTGACTTTCTTCATGGAAAAGTTAGTCTGTGGCAGGGAAAACATGTCTTTGGCAGTGTGGGATAATCCTATGAATGGCTAAAGAGCTAGACAGAGTGAAGACAGACAAAGCCAAATAAAGAGAGCTTGCAAGTTGCACTCTCCTCTTGAGTTAGGGACCTAAGTATTAAAGCCGACCACTAGAAAAGCATTCTGGCCAGTGACAATAATGGCAATGCTCCACAAGTTCTGAAAAGCCAACTATGGGCTAGATGGAGTGGAACTTCTCAAAGGAAGTGAAATACTGGCCTCAGTGCAATAGGTGTGGCTTTGACCAGAAGGTGGGCAAGAAGAATTTGCTATGGATTAGCAACTCCAGCATAAACTGGCTCTCTTGGAATAACTCCCCGATGATGACTGTTTCTTCCAGGAAAAAAAAATCATTGGGCTCTACTCTGGGAGGGCACAATAAGTCAAGAGCACAGGCACTTTATTCTGGAAGAGACTGCCTAGTGCTGTTCCTGAGCAAGTAGAGTTATTTCAGTTAATGTCCCTCTGTAGGCAAACTGCATAGCTTAAGAGAGAGAGAAAGAAGACAATTTTACTTTTTTTTTCTTTTTTGTAGAAGTAAAGCCCATCAGCCACAACCCTGCAAGATGCTTTACACCTCCAGCACTGACACAAACCAGAACAAGTTAAATGAACATCTCACAAGAAGTTTTGATCTCTGCAGTGCTGATGTCATCCAAGGGCCTTTGTCTCCTGCCCCAGGGTATGAATAACTTTTATCAGCATCGATGTACTTTTATCTTGCAGCAGGGAGACAGGACCCTGCAGCATCACAAGCATTGTTATTTGCAATGGTATGGCAAGGGCTATTGGACGAGGTGACCAAAGTAAAGGCTGACTCTGGAAGTTGTTGTTCTCCTTATCCATTGCACAAAACTGCTGTACCAATAGGTTATATCCAAAATCATCTGTATATTTTAACTCTCTACCTTAAGGATCTGTCTAATTAGCCCAACACAATGTTAGCATATTAACTACACTCCAGCAAACTGAGAGTATTTATTACTGAGAGAACTCCTACCAGAAACCTTGGAATTTTTACAATACATTTTTGTCCATACTTTTTGGAGCAATAATAATGTAATACCACATTCCCTCCCCAAATAGCTGCAGGGTCCCTTTTAATGAATAGGAACAAACAGACTATCCAGCTAAGCCCAGAAACATGACCCCTGTCAAAAGCAGAATCAAACAATACCCCGAAACAATCTACATATACAAAGAACAAACTTTTCTTGTTCTTCCAAAGATTAACTCAGCAGGTATTTGGCATTCAAAAAATTCTACAACAACAGAAATGATTTTGTGTTTGAAGAGGTTTTCTTTAGCATTATTGTTGCAATTATTTTGGAAAAAAAAAACAGGAAAAGAAAAGTTTTAGAAAACAATTCTGAAATGTTAATCTAGGTAGCATTCTGTACAGCCAGTACTCCTGTGCTCTCATTCAATGACAGTTTGTAAAATCTGTTATGTTTTTAACATAGAACTTTTTTCAAATCTCCTGGCCATTTACTACCAGCTCCATTCCACATTTATTACTCAGTCAACAACAGTGGCATTTTCTGTTTCTCCACAGAATAACATCTGGTGACCCTAGCACTATACTGAGCATGGAAGAAACTTACCCTGAGCTCACATAGGAAAGGACACAGCCATACATAAATGGTGGGCGCAAGTGGAGGTGCTGAGATGCTTGTTTGCCCCACACTGAATACCATCGGTTTGTGATCCTTCTATCAAGCCCAGACAGGGGAATGACTCGGAAAACACCTCCACCTCCTTTGGGGTCACGCAGGACCTTTCCACTGGTCCACCTGTTTCATGGGAGTGAAGACTGGAAAGAAAACAGAGCATCTGGCAACAAGGTGTTCAAGTTATGCTCTCCCTCTCCCCCCACACACTGGCTGCTCTACCCCCTGCCCCACAGACTGTCCAAGTGGCACAGACCAGCACCACTCCAGCCATCAGACTGCCCAAGTTCAGCCAAGGCAGCTGGGGAGAGGCAACTCTCCATGCTTTGCATCTGCAAAACACTTCCAGCAGAAGCTTGTAAAGGCAAGCAATCCCCCTGGGCTGCAATTCTCCCTCAGTAAAATTGAAATTATCTATTTAGACTATCAGTGCCCTTTGGCAGGGATTGTCTGACATTAGTGTGTAGCACAGGACGCCCTGATCTTCTTTAGGATATCAATGTACCATTACAAGTCAAGAAATGCCACATGTGCATGACAGAATTTATAGATCCCAGTGTTGCTTTTGGTGATTATGACCTCTCTGTGAAAAAGTCAGTTCTCCTGGTCACCTATATTTTTAAGCTGACATTTAGAAGCATTAAAACTAGTGGAAGCAGAGGCCAACCCTTCACAGCTCTTTGTTAGGAGACCGGAAAAGTACAAAGAAATCAGCACTGAACCTTGAAAGTAATACAGATTGTTTGTGCAGGCTACCCATGATGGTGTCTCCTAAGTGCTCCTGTTGCAAAGTATAACATTCCTTTAGTCAGTATTATGGGATGAGATGGGAAGGCAATGAAAATATTAAATAACCTGGTCATCCCTCTCAGAGCTGGAGCTTCAAAGCAAGTATCAGGAATTTTCCAACATTTTATTAATGGAAAATGCCATCTCCACATCAGTAGTTTCCAACGGAAGGGTTTGATTTTGCTTTTTTTGTTTGTTTGTTTGTTTGTTCAAATCATTTTCACTAGGAAACCTGAAATGACACTGCTCCTCTCAGCTCGGATCCAAATGATCCCAGCACTTTCTCTGAGCGAACCTTTCTCTGTATGTGGGTAGCATCACAGCAGTCTGTCATGAAGCAACTGCTCCCATTCCCTTCACCACTTTGATCCATCAGAGCTTGGGTTTTTTAATTGTGTTGTGAAGCCTATATTGCTCATGGGTGCTCCAAAAAGAGAATGAGTAATAGGATGAGTGTGTCTTGGGCTTGAGTTGGGGGGCTTATTCTGTAGAGGATTTATTGATTTGAAACAAGGCCAAATATGAGTTACTGTGCAGAAATATTACATGGAGATTCTTATTTGCAATCTTGCAAAGGGCTGAGGGCCCTCGAGTGTTGCAAATAAAATTGGAGCAAGTTCATTCTGCACGGTTCTGATGAGAAATCACTTGAGGTTTTTACAGATGTTGAGGGCACATGACCTCTGGCTCAGCAGTAGAAGAGCAATGGCAGTGACCCGAGGAACCGCGCAGACTGCCGGCAGCGTGGGCAGGGGAGCACTGCCGCCTCCTGACAGCTCTGGTCACTACAGAGGAAGCCTGGGTGAAATCAGGGCTGGCTGCGCAAAGCTGGATGTGACAGAGCAATGGGAGAAAGGTCTAATTCAAGGTCATCCTTAGACAGTCTACAGGGATAACTGAGGAGTGGTAGTAAGAGCTAATTACTTAAACTGTGTTTTTATTGTTGACCGCCTGCCTGTGAGTTAAGAAAAATGTTCAGTCACTGGGTTTGCAGCTGCTCTTGGGATACTCCTCAGCACAGGAGTAAGATGCACACCTACACCCCACTCACCCACACCCACCCCCCACCTCTACACCACTGCCTGAGGACCAGAAGCGTCCTCCATTTCTAGAGCCGACAGGGCAGAGCAAGCTGGTGGCAGCCATATCTTGACAGAGGTTTGGATACCAAGGTGAAAAGGGCAATACAAAATTCTACATGGACGAGACTAAGTAGCCCTTCAGTCGCACAGATAATTGTCCTGCTCTGATCTGTAGCCACCAACGAGCAAAACAGAGGTGGCTTAAAACAATTTTACGTCAGTTTTGAACCCAGCTTTGCCTTCTCTACATTTCATCAGTCTGGGCTGTGCATTATTTAGCTCTGTGACTCTAAGCATATCGTCCAAACGCTGTCTGAACACTGCTGCAGAGAGGAGGAACAGAGCAGCATGCATTTCTCTAGCTTGAGGCTGATTACTGAAACACAAAGGCCCACAGTTCCTGAAGACTGAAGGTGAGAGAGTAACTAATTTTTCCTGGCTGATTTTCTTTCCCTTCCCAGCCTCCTAATTATTTCTCTGCCTTGGTTGCTGTTGAGACTCCAAGTGATTAGGCTGTCAGAAAGAGCAGCTATGGCAAAGAAATGCGCATGAGGTGTGATCTTGCTTTGAAATCTGCAGGTGATGCATTTTCTGATTATTGCTGCAGTATTGCATAGACTGATATTGCTTTACAGACAGATGCAAAGACTGTTTCTGGATGTTGGAAATATTCAGCATCTGCTTCAGTTCTGGAAGGATAGTCTTTTTTTTTTTTTTTTTTTTTTTTTTTNACTAAACACATGTCTTTTTCTTATTAACATGAGGAGCTTTTGTGTTAGTTCCAGTGCCCAATTGTCCAGTGTGATTAGAACTGCCAAAAACAATAATCCAGGAAATTTCATTTTCCACAACATTTTAGCACTGGCTGCCTTGGTGGAATCCCAGCAGTGAGCTGTGAGCAATGATATATGAAGTGAAAAATGTTTGCCCTCCCTCCCAAGCCTCTCTGCACACTGCATAGACTTCCTGCTCACTATCCATACTGAGGTCATGAGTTGTGCTGTCAGGCTGAGCTCCAATGTAGATGCTGTCTGCATGTTTTCCAGGTGTTTTTGATACCACTGTGGCCAGATAGATAGCAAATTACCATCTCAGAAGAAGTTCTCCCTATTGCCAGCATTACTTTCAGATCAGAGCTTCCCATGAGATAATGCAAAAAGACTGGCTTGAGGCCCAGGGTTCACGATAACTTGCCTTAAATTTGTGTTTGCTTAGTTCATGTTACAAGGAAATAGTTATGTATCTAGTCACAGCATATTATGTAGAGCAACCCTGAAAATAGCCTAAAATGCCATATTCCAAGGGAAGTAGATGGACTGTAACTGTAACTTGTCTGGCAGTTGGAAAGTTTTTGAGTAATGTGAAAGTGTGCTTGGAACAGGAAATAATGCAGTTTACTGTGGTATGGATATGTACTAAGTGGTCCTTCCGAAAGCTGTTCATGTGGAAAGAATAAAAAACCATAGCAAGGTAAGCAGGTAGAGTTCATAATAAGCCATAGCAGGCTTTCATCAATGGCTTTTACAGCTTTTCACTACTCAGATGCCATTTCTGCATTCAGAGGTTAGGATATAATGGGATGTGCAGATGCATAGATATTTTCCCTTCTTTTGACTGACTGATTTGAAGAATAGGAACCACAGGCTCTGTGCCGCAAATGGGAAAGGCAATTCTTCAAGCTTTCATGAGAAGTTGCTTAAATTATTAGTTTCAGTAGTAAAATGTTGGCTATATTTATGTTTACAGAAGAAAAAGTTGGGTATAAACTTTCCAACAACTATACAGACTCTGAAAAGTTTTTCTGTTCCCCTGCCCCTGGCATGGCTATAGGATTTGCTAAATATGCAGTGGGTTTATTTTTTACTCTTAAAATCACACAAGAAGGTCACCAATTAAACTATTCTTCCCATATGGAATTAAGCAGAAGCAGATTAATAGCTGAAGTAGAGATTCTCATGGGGGTCTTCTCTAGATGTTTATGTTTTATTATTTTAATATCTGAAGTCTACTCTGAGTATCCAGTTCAGCTGAAAAGAAGTCACAGACCTGACAGTGTTTTCAAATTTTTCTGTGCTTTTTATTTAACTTCTTTTAGGACACCACAATCCTGTTTATTCAAAGGTCACTGTGCTGAAAGCAATATCTGCAGATAACAAGAAATACTGAAGACAGTCACAGAGGGTAGAAAAATATGACTTCCATAACCCTTCACCTCTATTCCTTTTTGGTCTGTCTATTGGTTTTCCAGATGAAAACAAAGGAAATTCTATTGTCTTGAGTTTGCCTGTGCAAAATAAATCAAATTTAATTCTTGGTTCCCTCCCCCTCTCAAAAGAACACACTAGATTCTGCAGCAGCAAGAAGGCTTTGGTTTTGTTAACCCTTCCATGGCTCATGGATGCTCAGTGATCTCAGCCTCCATCTTCAAGTCACATAAAAATTTCCAATATTGATGCATCGTAAATGAAAGCCAGTTAGCACTGTGGGTAGGAAGAAATCTCTTCCAGTGGTATACTAAAGTAAAGAAGTAAATTTATACCCTCTCAAATGTTTTGATTAGACCATAATTCAAAGTAATATTTAAGTCTAAGAAAACCACTGATCTGTTAAAAAACTCTTCCAAGATATATTCTTCTATGGCAAACACTGAACACCTGTGTACATGGCTGGAATGGGAAAGCTGAGTCTCCAGGGTCACAGCTTCTGCTGCTCAAGGCTATTCCAGGTAGCACCTAACATCAAAATGACATTACTATACTAGGCCACATGAATTAGCCAAAGTGGTCAATGTGTAGGCATCACTTCTTTTTCAGGGAAGTACTGTCTATACCATGATAATGACCTGATGGCTGCTAGCAGCTCACATACCACTGTGTAAAGAGGTATCACTGAAATCAAACAGGTCAATAGTACTCAAGATGGATGTTAACATCAAACTACCTTCTTCGTGATTTGTCTCTTTGACTCTTGGAAGAAGTTTCAGGAATAGGGCAAATAAGGTGGCCATACCAACCAAGCATGGGCTTGCTGTGAAGGTTCTATGATCTCCCTTGGGTTCATATGCCTCTCCACAGTTGTTCATACATAGATATAGATATATACGTATTGTACATATATATGTGTGTATATATATGTATATTTGCAACATCTTTGCTGGGATTGTTCTCTTTTTATGCCTGTAGATGTTATGTAATGCTCTTGGATCAGAATCATACTGAAAATAAATGTCTCCTGTAAAGAAAATTATCTATCCCTTCAGAAAGAGTAGTGTAGATTTACAGACTGAGCATACTGGTAAACTTTTTCCATTCATTACACCAACGAAAATGTTTCAAGAGAAGTAAAATTTAGGCAAACACTGAACTTGGAAAGCAGAACACAGGAAGCTGACATGTGCAGCCAATTCAGCATGCGGAAACTAGACATTAATATTTTAAGACTGGAATCTGGGGCCCACAGCTGATAATGTAGAATTCAATACTCTTGGTAACCTGTAAATTTCCAATGGAAGCCAAAATCTCATGTATGGAATTTAAGCAGAACATAAGCCATTCTACTGACAAGAAACACATGCATATTGACCATAACCAGCATCAGCCTCTTGAGGTAGCTTTTTCTTTTGGGTGTATCTGGCCCACAGTCTCCTCCAAGGCTTTTAGAGAAGTCAGAATTTCCTTTGAGCCACTTGACATCAGAAGCAGGCCTTTAGACAGACTCACCCTGCTCACGGAGTGAACACTGCAGAGGAAGGTGGCACATTTTCTCTCTAACCAAGGATTGATCTTATACAGTTCTGTTCTGGATAGGCTCACAAACAAACCCCTAGTGCAAACCGCTTTTTTCCGTTAAGCCTTTGCCAAAGGAGAACAACAGTGATTTTCTAGGAAAGAGTCTGCTTTCCTCAAACATTTTTGTTATTTCATCATAAAACAAACAAACAAACAAGGTCCAAAAAAATGAATTATTTTGTGTTCTTTGGCAATTTTTCAGCCAAAACAGTTCATAAAGTTTGGCAGTTTTTGACCTTGCAAGAAAAGTCTTGGTTTTCCATGTAAAGGAAACCCTTTTCCCAGGCATTGCTAAACTCATCAGGAGCTTAAGTAGCAGATAAATTCAGCTGCAAAAGGATGACTAGGGAAAATGTGGACCTACTGCTGACTGGGGCAGGGGACCTGGTGACAGAATCACAGAATCACAGAATGGTATGGTAGGGGTTGGAAGGGACCTCTGGAGATCATCTTGTCCAACCCCCCTGCTTGAGCAGGTACACACCTAAAGCAGGGTGCACAGGACTGCATCCAGGTGCGTTTTGAATATTACCAGAGAAGGAGACTCCACAACCTCTCTGGGCAGCCTGTTCCAATGCTCTGTCACTCTCAAAGTAAAGAAGTTTTTTCTCATATTCAGGTGGACCTTCCTGTGTTCCAATTGTGACAAAGGATGTGGAAGATACCAAGGTACTTGCTGCCTTCTTCGTCTCTGTCTTCACTGGTAAGATTTGTCTTCAGGAATCCCAGGCCTCTGAAGCTACTGGGAAAATCCTGAGCAAGGAAGACTTACCCTGGGTGGAGGAGGATCAGGTTAGGGAACATTTAAACAAACAGGGAACCCGATGGCATGCACCCATGAAAGCTGAGGGAGCTGGCTGATATAATTGCAAGGCCACTCTCAATTATGTTTGAAAGGTGATGGCAGTCAGGGGAGATTCTTGAGGACTGGGAGAAATCAAAATCAAATCTCAACCCTATCTTCAAGAAAGGCAAGAAGGAGGATCCTGGGAACTACAGGCCTCATCTTGATCCCTGAGAAAATGATGGAGCAAATAATCATGGAAACTATTTCCAAACAGAAGAAGGCCAAGAAGGTCATTAGGGGTAATCAGCATAGATTTATGAAGGGGAAATCATGCCTCACCAACCTAATAAGCTTCTGTGATGCGATGACGGGCTTGGTGGATGAGGGGAGAGCAGCGGATGTTGTTTCTCTCACCTGTAGTAAGGCTTTCAGTGCTGTCTCCCATAATATCCTCAGAGAAAAACTGAGGAAATACAGGAGATACATATATATACACACAGGAGACAGATAGATAGATAGATAGATAGACAGATAGACATAGATAGATAGACAGACAGACATAGATAGATAGATAGACATAGATAGATAGATAGATAGATAAGATAGATAGACAGATATGAGAAGGCCATGAAGAAGAAGGATTCATACTGTTTAGCAGTACTAGTCCCACTCCTTTTTTAGTGGCTGGAGGAGGACATGAAAATCTTGTAAAACACTTATATGGGGCAAGTAACATGGTGACATGGCTGAACCAAAATTACCACTTGTTATTGTTTCCTTCATCATTATTACCATCACAATAAAATGAAGGGGATTAGACAGGGTATCTAAGATAGCAGTTTTGTAAGGCTTCAGTATGGGTGGTCACATAACAGATCCCGCATTTCAGATGACAAAGGCACACACTGATTGTCAATACTGACATTAGCTTGCAAGTTCATTACTATCTCTTGCCTCTCTGCCTCCAAACAGTAAAAGGCTTCCGAATCCAGCTAGCACAGGGAAGAGGAAGATACCTGAGAATGAACCTGACTTCAAAAGAGGCTGATGTCTATCCACCTGAGTGCAGGAGCAGCAGGTTGAAAATAACAGATGGCTTAGGAGTGAGTGAGCCTGAATACTGGAATGAGAAGGCCCAAGTTCTTGCCAGGAATGAGTACTCACAGCAATAGCTCCGTGAGAAGATAGGGCTGAGCCCCTCAAAAAGACATTACATTGCCTTTCAAATCCTGGGACCAGCTTGCCTGAGGGCAGTGAAGAGAATGTAATTGTTGTTTGGGCTGCAGCTGCTGAAGGCATCATGCGTAACATGTTGCTGCCTTTTATTTCTATGAAGGGAATCAATCTTCACATGGGCATCTAGCGATTTTTGAGAAATGAGAGCAGTACTCTCTATGCCTTGGCAGCATAGGCAGGTTCCTGACTGCCACTTCACAGACCACCATAGTACAAAACTCCCCACGATACCCCAGGGTCAAGGACCTGCCTAACGGCCCACAATATATACTCTGGACCAAACTCTGAGGCCACCAGAAGTGAACTGCATAGCAGTGTGCAAATACAGTTTGGGGTGGGCTAAGCACAGAGCTGCAAAGCCAAACAGATGCTAACACTTGCATTAATGCTCCCCAGAGCACCCAGGCCTGCAGCTCCGGGGGATCCCCTCGTATGCTGCCCTTTGAAAGTGAGGCTTGTAAACAGTGTTTCAGCATTAACAGTTATTAAAAATGAAAAAAGTCTGTCTACATAATCACCAACAATGCCAGTTTGCAGGACCTATTAAAGCTCTTTTTTAATGCAAACCTCTCCCATTTTTAGCTTGAGACTTACAAGAAGCTTTCTGCAGTTCTGTAACCCTGCCAAAACCTGCCTCTTTCTTTCATTTGCTCTCTCCCTCCCGCTTTCTTCCTTTTCCCACCCACACATTATTTATTCAGAATATGACCTAATTACAGTTTGTGCTTATCTGAAGGACCTGCACTCCACTGCTTAAGGGGGTAGTCTGAATTAGGATGGACAAAAGATCTTGCTAGAGAGAGAGGGAAAGAGCAATTGTTAGACTTGTTGGAGTAATGAGCAGAATCCATTGGGGAAGGTCACAAAGGGAAGGCAGTACCTCCCTGAGTCTTGGATCTAAACGGTTGTCATTGCAGGTCTGGAGTATGGCTTATTGTTTCAGCCAAAGTCAGTTTCTCCTCTATTAAACTCAGTTGTTTTTTTTCCTGGCCTAATCTTACTCACACTGAAGTAAGTGGTGATTTTGCTGGAAGCGATGCTGTGTCCTTTGTTGCTAACCATAATGATGGTGTTTGCTGTGCTGCTAGCCAAGATCCTAAAGAGACTCCAGAGAAATTTTTTTTTCTCCTTGTAGTCTCACAGAACTAGTTTTACTTTTCTCTTTTTTAAGACAACGTGAAAGAAACAAGCAACACCAGGAAGTGGATGAAGAAAAAAAGACCTGCCTTTGAAAGAAACCTGTGTGAATCTCTGGCACATACGAACAAAAGAGAGGAAATGGGAGGTTAAGAAGGACAGAGCATCTGCTCACATTGTGATTGCTGCCTCATCCCAAACATCAAGCTCTAGAAGGTCAGAGCTCTAGTTCTGACTGTGAATATCTTGGCTTGTGTCAGATGCTCTTCCTGCACTCACTGACTTCAGCTGGATTTTTGCCATTGACTTCCTTGGAAGTAGCACCATGCATCAAAATCTGCACTGGTTTAGTCTTAATATTTAAGGATTAATAAAAATGATCCCCAGGACCTACTGGAGCAAGTGAACTGAGTAAAACACGAGTGTAATATGCTGGCTAATGTCTTTTCCAGCAGCTGGCCCACAGCAAGCAGCTAAAGGTCTTACCCCTTCAATCAGTAGTCAAGGCTTCTGCTGTGGTGAGAAGTCCTGGCCATCACCAAATCCTACAGCAGCTTGGTCAGCAGTCCTCCGGCATCCCTTCTAAGTAGAGAAATATCTGCATTTGCACAAGGGCTTATTTGTCACATAGGTCAATCAGATACACACATGAATAACCAAGGAAGCGTGTCTGTGCTGCATTCATCTTGTTGATTGCTCCCCTCATACCGACCTCTGCACATCCGGGACAGGGTTATCATTACATTTGAATTATTCCTCAGTGCAAGAATCCCAAATGCTTTTCACCTTATGGAAATTTAAGGAAATGTGAACTGCCCAGAGGAATTTCAATTTGGAGTCCTATCGTGCACCAGAAAGCTGACTGCACAGAGCTGGAAAAAGTTAAAGAACAATTGGAGAGGATACAACTGAAATCCATCCCAACAGGAAAAAGGGCAACAGAGGCCAATGGGAATAAGCGAGGATGTGAAGATTAGCACCAGCAAAATGTAGAAGTCTTTCAAACACAAACATTCTGGGAGGGAGGCAGACTGGGGAGAGCTAGTCTAAAAAAAAAACCAAACCGAGGGCTGGAGCAAGTTAAAAGAATAGTTACAAGAGGAAAAGAAATACAGAATGGCTAATAACAGCCCTGCATTGTTCAAGAGCTCTATTTTTTGCTAGCAAAAGGTAAAAGGGTTTCTGTGAAAAATAAAGGGGGGAAAAGGAAAATTAGGAAAAACTGTTAAATATTTCCTTCAGAAACACAGGAGACCCCTGTCAGCCTAAGTGGGAGTCACCTAGGGAGGCCTCCAAAGACAGACCGCAGCTTCACTTTGCTTCTGTCTTTACAAAGAAGGATGATAGACAGCGCCAATGTATTTCCCCTTGGAATGGCAGCAACACAATTATGAAATGCACAGAAACACTCGCAGAGAGAAAAGACTAGGTGCACCATTAGCCCACCACATCTCTGTGAGTTCAAAAGCAGGTAAGAGCAGGACAGCCTCTCGCCTGACCATCAAAGCTGTTCCTAAAGAGATGGGAAACATCTGCATGATAGAGACAGTAGTTTACAGGGATATCTGCCCGGATGCAATTTGAGACATATTAAATGTTGTTTGTCAGGTTTAGTGTGACAGTCTAATCTATTATGTGAGTCAGTATAGCTTTATTGGTGAAAGATGACTTGGCTGTAGAAATCTTGGGAGTTTCCATCTACACAGCTGCCATGACAAAATGAGAGAAATGCAGTAGACAGGAAATAATAAGGACTTGGTTCTGCCTTCACTTGTATTTATGCAGTTGAGCTGAAATCAGCAGGCTCACTTTTGTCTCTCATAAAATGTGGGGTTTTTTTCCCCCAGCAGTCCTTCACTAGGCTTAAATGGAGTTACCTCTCTCATACCAATGGAAGTGAAAGGAGAATTTTGTTCACTGATCTGTTATGAACATATAAACAAGAGAAGAATTTGGCTGGTGGCCTTTTTGAAGGCATTTTGTATTACACTTTATTGGAAGGACTCACGAGTTGAAAAGAGTTAAGTATTTCAGCACACAAGTGTTGTCTAAGAAACTGGAATTAGCTGCACCACAAAGTCTTTGTGGCCAAAAGGGGTGTCTCCCAGCTATCTTCTGTTCGTCGGTCACAGCATTTGCACTGGTGCTTTACAGGCTCTTGAAGTCTGTGTGAAGATTCCCACTGACGTCATTGTGTTTTGGATCACTTCCAACAGACATCTTGTCTTTTACCTTTCCAGCTAGGTAAAATCATGAAAAGGTTTACGTTCCATAAATTCCCACAGATTTCATAAAGTAATACCACAAATCCTGAGATAACCTCATCTGTTATCAAAGACTACTGAGGGCGTTGCAAAGATACCCATTCTGACTAGTTTAAACAAGAATATCGAATGTAAGGTGTTTGTATCTGCTGACAACACTAAAACTGCAGATATGGTTAAGAATGAAGACAGAGAAGAACCACAGCATTAGGGAGATATTCTGATCTTTTGGGAGAATGAGACAGAAAACAGAAAGTGCTGCTTTCTTGGGCAATGATCTAAACCAGAAAGGGTTTGTTAAATTAATCAGCTATACAATATGATGGCCAAGAACGGAAGGTTTAGTGGACTATAATATGAAAATCTTTGAAACTGTCTGTCCAGTATATGGCAGTTATAAAATCAAGAAATAAGAAGGATGTGATAAGAATGAGACAGAAAAGGAATCAAGGGAATGATATTGTTGCCATATACGAGGCTCTGATTCACTCTTCTGGAGAATGCTGAGCCAAATTCAGTTCCAAGTCACACTGGTACCACTTCTTTGTCCCCAGAAGCTCTCGGTGCTATTAACATCCGTAGAATTTGTTCCATTGGTTAATTTTGGCATTTTTTTTTCAGAAAGGTTATTCCAGTTGTGCAGAAGATGCCACATGAAGCTAGTAAGACAATTTCAGGAATTAGGAATATTTCTTGTAAGAAAACTTGTGATCATGCAGGTAAGAATTTTTCCAATGGATCAGAGGCAGAACTAATTCCAGAGTGATTTCTTTAGACAAAAAAACTATTGAGGAAATAAAAATAATATACCAAACTGCAAATGCTCACAAAGCTCTTGCTTCTGTTGGCTTGTCTGAGACTGCATTCTAGAAAAGTGAAGAAGTTTGCAGTAAAATAGAAATGTGAAACTCACAGCAAGGTTTGCTGAAGTTTCCAGTAAGTAAGTCTGTTAGTTTATAGCACAGCAGGAATAAATATAACACCGCTATCAGGAAAGCCTGCGGTGCCAGGTGGCATGCAGCAGTGTAAATCACAGACAGCACTGCCCTAGACAACTCACTCATGACCATGTCAGCTCCTTACTGCAAAACCTCGATAGTTTCTGCCTGGCTTCTGCAAAGGGGTAACAAGCCAATATATATAGTTTTTCAGTCTGTAATGAATAACCTGCATTGCCTATTCATTATTTATAGGCATTCAAATTGCAACAAATGGTAATGATGACAATTACAGCGCTTCTTTATTTACGGAAAAATGGGTACATACAGCATGTAGATAAAAGCCCAGCTCTGCACTGATACTTATATATATATAAATCTAGTAATTATCTCTGGATTTGTTGAAAATTCACAAGGTGATCAGGAACAATGGCACTATATTGTTTATTAAAGTAAAAGAAGAACATCTCATCATCCTTTGTTGTACCGGATCCATTTAGAGTTAAGTTCTCTGATCTGCTGCTTGGTATGTAAAGCCATCCCTCTGCAAAGCAGAGGGAAGGTACATAAAGCCACAGAGCTTTAGAGAAACCAGATGCATGAGTAAAGCAAGTAGAGGAGATACAAAGCCAAAAACCTGTGAAGGAATTTGCAAGGAAGGAGAAAGCACACTGTGCCAGCCACACAAAAGATGGAAGGGAGGAATAAAGGGGTAGGAATAAATCCAAACTCTTGCTGAGAACACCGACTTCAGTGGCAAGAGTTTCATTTAGAACATGGATGAGTCTTAACACTACAGCATCTAGTGAGTTATATGCTGGTCTGTAAAGCCATTTCTCCATTCTCTCTCAGGCCTTACTGAAGGCAAGATGTCTTCTGACAGAGAAAGCCAGTTCCCTGTCTTTGTACCTCTAGAGCCCTCAAATCAGCACTAAAGTGTCACATAGGTTTTATGCAGACTTTCTGCAGCCAGTCTGACTCTGCATAGTAGTTGGTCCAGCCTACAAGGCACACACTCTCTTCAGCAGTAACAGTTCTCCGTAGCAGGATCGTTTAAGCAGGACCCAGCTGGATCAAAGCACGAGTCAGTTCAAGTTGGGATCTTCATGGTCTTTCAAAAAAAGAGGATTTGTTCTCTACATAAAAATATTCAATGGCTGGATACAGCCTCTTTGCACAGTGAGACAATCCAGTTAGATGCTCTCTGTGTTTTGTTATGTGCCATTTATAGAATACAGGAGATGGTGGTTAAGGTCCTAGAAATACTAGCACATGGAATCACTTTTCATGAGCTGAATAAATAATTTTCAAAGCAACCATTGTCCTTCCTCTTTTCTGCACCTTGGCTGGTGGTGGAGAGGTGTTGTAAACAGCAAAGAAAATACAGTGAACAGTATGACTTTCCTCAGTCTCGGGAAGGAAGCAGAAGGTGCCGAATTAAACAAACATCTGCCCTGGCAAATAGCAAACAATGTGTTTGTCTAGTAAACTGAGCAAACAGGAGTTGGAAGTCAGAGAGAGGGGAGGATGAGACAGAGGAAGCCAAGATGGCCATTTTGCCAAATGACTTTTTTTCATGCTCCAGCAGTCATTGTTGTAATTACAAGGACCTCTGGGGAACTGAGGAGTCTGAATCTTCGCTGCTTTAGAACATTGCCAATAAGATATAAAAATTGCTAACACAGTGAAAACAGTCATACGCAATGGATTTTTTTTTTTTTTAACCAGCAAAATGTCTATTATGCAAAAGAAAAATCCACTATAGGTTCTTTCATCACACAAATTTCATGCTCATCAAAAGGGATTAACAATGGTAGGAACTGACGTCTGGTGTTTATTCAAAGGTGAGGCACAGGCATTATAGAGCATGCTTTCCTGCTAACACGTCTCAACCCTGCTGTGAATGGCAGCTTCAAGATCAGAAGGTTAGTGACTCTTCATGGACCCGCAGAAGCTTGCAGCCAAGATGACAGTAAGAGTATGAGCAAATTAGCATGAGACTGTGAGGAACACTGAGAACGCCTCACCATAGCTGCAATGGGTTACATATAATTCTTAGATTTACTGCAAGAAGCCTGCAGATCAGAAACACCTAATCGCACATTTTATGCTCATGTGGGACACCCAGTTTATGAAATTATGCAGACACGTACACAAAAACTGAAAGGTCTACCAAGGGCTACGTTACTTGTGTGCTCTACCATGTCTGTGGGTATGACAGGCAAATTTGCACCAATGTAAAATGAGGCAAGGGTGGAAAGAGTAGTCCCTTACCCTCCACACTGGAGAGGTACCTTCTCCGTTGGCCTTTGACAGATACAGAGTGAGTACATAGTTCAGAATAAACCTTCATGCCCTTACCTTCATCAACCTTGTTAGACCTTTACATTGCAGCTGGTAGTAAGGGATCGTGTATTCAGCAGGGCAGGCTCTTCAGCACTGCTGGAAACCAATCTCCCCCAGCCATTTTTTGTTCTTTTTCAAAACCATTTCTATGCTGGGTCACAGCCTTTTCTTTTCTGTCTTCAACTTTCATGAGAATTTGTACCTTATTTTGTACTTAAGAGCTCTAAACATGGATGTTTAAATCAGTTTTCAGCCCTGAACCTCATCTCTCAATAAATGATGGCAAGCACTGAACATATGGCTCCCATGTGCAATGTTTTCTGATCCCTGAAGAGCTCCATATAAGGTGTAGTTTGAGACAGTACATTCATTCAGTGGTGGCTAGAAGCAGCCACTGACCCCATGGACACTGAATGAAAGAAACTAAACTTGGAATTTCCTGCCTTTATTAAATTTTCTCTCCCCCTTTTTTTTTTTGCCTCACAATTATTTTTCCATCACTTTTATAGTAGAACATCATTTTTCTCTATGTTAAAAGCAAGGCTGGGCCTTCAACCACTGATCTTGTTCTTGTTCTTCTTCAGCAGACAGGAAGATGTGCATTTTATTGAGACAATGAAATTAGTTAACTATCAAAATGCGCATAAGTCTCTTCCAAATACTGTAAATGCTAATCACTGTTGTAACCTTCAGTGGTAATTGACGATAACTCAATGACTACTTCCTTTGACTTTAATGACTACAATAGCTTTTGTAATCATTTTGTTGGTATGCTTCAATGATTTAAATTTATGACATGCAGGGGTATATTTCTCGGCTCCCCTGTTTCAGGAAACCTCTGCAGGCACTGAGAGGAGAACAGAATTTGCAAATTTGGGGAAAGAGAAAGAGCACTATAAGCTGGTGGCTGATTTAAGTATTCTAGTCACATAGCCTTTGGTGGAGCACACCCAATGCATTGCAACAAAAGGAGAATTTCATTTTGTTTTTGAAATGCTGTTATTATGTTCAAGGAATTTGCAAAGGCACCTTGACAGAAAATTATCAAATATCTGAACTTCCAGTGCAACAACATTTACTTAGTAAATGACATTTTAATGCAGAAAGTCAAATTTGCATACTAATTAAAATTTTCCTTTAAAACATTTAGACTTTTTGGCCTTCCCACCTACCCACAGTGACAGAGATTAAAAGATTTTTTTATTAAGTCCTGTCAAACAAAACACACTTTTGTAAAGTGCTACAGTACAAAGTAGCACTTTTAACCTATTTTCTAGTCATTCAGAATTTAGGCAGTGGAAGCATTTCCACGTGCTTCTTGATCTCAGAAAGGCAGCTGATGGCAGAGAGATGAGAAAGATTGGGTTTTCTCCTTCACTAAATTTATACATTGTGGGAAAACAGCTTCATGTACTGCATGCTGGGTAATAAAATAAAAAGACATCACACTTGTAAAACTACACTGGCTCTTTACTAAGAGATTTATAGAGGTGCTGCAAGTTAGAGTAACACTTCAGCTGTCTTCACCTTGTTTGACTTCCAGGCAGGGCTAGAGGGTGATACGGGTAAAGCAGGCAATAAATAGTCTAAGATGGCAGAATGAGGATGTTAACATCAGACTGGAGGGGGGGAAATAGCTGAGCAGCTCTCTCAGCCTCTGTTCTTCCCAAGCAGCCTGGGGCTTCCAGACCAAGACAGCTCCTCAGCCCGAGGTATAAGTAGCTGCAGCCATGCAGTGACTGTGGACTGTGCATGTTGCTGCCTTGCCAACCTCCACGTCCACACGTCTCTGGACACTGAGCACATGCACACAGCTCTATCAACATGACGGGGCACTGTGAGTAAAGGAGGAGGAGGAATGCAGCCAGCCTGCAGCCTTGGTTTGAGGTTGCCTGGTTTTTTAAAAATCAACCACTGAAGCAAAATTCCTCATATAATAATTTCCTTGCCAAGCAGTTTCTGACTGTGAAATGACCATTTCTGTATCTTTTAGTGGAAACAAAAATATTTCAGGAGGATCAAAACAAACTTGTCACACCATTTTTTCCAATCTCCTCTTTGTATGTGCCTGTTACCAGCAATAACTTCCTAAGATGTGGCCTCCCCACAAACCACTAGGATCACTACAAACAGGCAAGCACTTCTGCTGAGCTTCAGTTGTTTTTTTGCTCCTTTGTTAAGCCAAGAACTGAAAGCTTTGCTTCTGTTTTGCTTGACAGGACAACTTCAACACTCTTCAAAGGCTGTTTTCTTTGAGAGAATTTATATTCATTTCTGTGTATGATCAGACTTGTCTATTCTCTGCTATATTGTGTGAGTAAAAGCACACTTACACCAAGTACTGAACTGCTACAGGAAAGGCTCTGAGACAGCTGGTACAGCCACATGGCACAGTGTGCCAGAGTGCTAGTGCAGCATTCAGGGTGTTCCCCAGCAGGTTATTAAACATGACAAAGAGAGGGCCATGCTATGAGTCTGCATTGGTCCCATGTCTAGAATCAACTCCACCCTGAGGACTGGATGTGTCCACCTGGGCTCAGCCTTACAATGCACGAAGGAGTTTTTCCTCCCCTAACCAGCAAGCAACTTCAGATCATGTTTTCAGTGCCTGTGCAGTCGCATGATGTACCTACTGCACTCATGTTTCACTGGATTGAGAGAAAGTTTAACATCTCACAGGTTCCCTCTTGTAGTAAAAATGTGTTGGTAACATGTTCCTGTATCAGTTCGGGAATTTTACAAGCTCTGCTGAAACCCTGATAGGACCATTTCAAAGACACCTGAGAGGCAGATCTTACAAACACTGAAAGGGTGCAAACATTTAAGTCATTGGAAGTATTACCCTAACATCACCCAGGACCCATTCACATCAGTGTGGATTCCAGAACTGCTAGCACAGACTTACTTTCCCTGACCTTAAGGACAAAATTATGTTCCTGGTCTTTTTTCCCGTGGACACTTAGGCCACCTTTTACTGCTCTGCCAGATGTCTTTAAGTGAAGCTAAATTGCATTTAGCTTAAGTGCCATCTTAGGTTTTCCTCACACAAATAGTATCTTGCAGTGGTACAAACAGGGCAGCTCCCATCATCTGGAATTAATTGTATCATTGTGAAGTACAGAACTAACTAGACATACCTCAATCTGTCCCAGGAGGACAGGGCTAAGTTCTGTCAGCACTTAAACTTCTCCTCTTTGTCCCATGTGTCATACCCGGGTTATGTGCAGAAACAAGGGCCATTCTGGACCTGGAATAGGAGTAATTTCTGATACCCACCCCTACCAAAGCAGCCTGGCCTTTGCGTCACCGTCCTCTGAGTGCACAAATACCACAAACAGTTGTTCTTAGAGAAAGGGAAAATTCTACACAACATAAGGCACTTTGTAACTTGTGTAAGGACTTCCACAGAAGGAGTTTCAGTGATACAAGTACTTCATTGAAAATTATAACACTAAAGGCAAATTATACCCACAAATCGTACTATCACAGTCCCATCCTTAGCTCAAAATGTGAACCAATTCTTTGTTGATGCTGCCTTCTCTGCTGAAGCACTAGCTCTTAAACACAGTCTGGGGGGGTTTCCCCACAATGATGAGTACTCAACTGCTTTCTTTAATGTCTCTTTCAGCAAAGCTCTGAATATTCCATTTAAAGATACCAATAATCTCCACATCCTGAAAAACGCTCAAATAGTTTAGTTTGAAACCCCTACCCTGGCTATTTTTTCTTTACTATTATTATTATGATTCAGAGCTCTGAAAGGATATTTCAAACACAAGCACCTGGTTTGTTTTTTTCTTTCCAGACAGCTCAGAAGCTCAGTGTAGTTATCTTATCCCCTTCCTTCCCCCCCCCCCCTTTATTTCCCCCCTTACAAATTTAACAAAGCAATATCCTCTACTCTTTTGGGACAGTTTTCTATCTGCAGGGTACTGTAACAACTCATTTAATTTAACCCTTTGAAAAATAATGTTTTGACATGACGTTCTGACACGTCTTCTGCTACAAGGAGACCAGGCGCAACAATGGAATCACACACAGGAAAACCAAAAACTCTTATTTTCATCTTTTAGAAAGAGCCCTGTTTGTCTTTAAAATAGAGAGAGAGAGGAACTTTGCAAATGCTCCTAATATGTTGACACTTTATTTCCATGTAGGGTAATGTTTGTAACTTTGCTGTCTCCAGAGGGGACTTGAACATCAAGATCACAGTGTCTGATGATGTCAGTTGCAGCTAGGCATATAAAACCCTTGGGCCTCAAATCTTAATTATATCTGCTACTGTTTACAGCTTATAATTATTGATGTTAATTTACTGAGTGATGTTACACTTCTAGCCTCAAGTTATGTTTTTGGCATGTTAATCCATTTGCACACAGACTATGTGATTGCATCTGATTGTACAGGCTGAAATTAAAGGGTATTTTTCACTTTAATTTCATTTGGTTTTGCCATGTTCTACATGATTTAAAAAAAAAGTAATTTGACTGTTTCTAGTAATGTTATAAATATTGTTTAAATTATACATGACGCTTTGACACAATAGCAAGAGAAAAATACTTTGCCCATCTGTAGAACATAAAGCCATGTTTGTACCACATTTCAGCAGGCTGCTAAAACCACTAGAGGGCAGAGAGTGGAAAGCCCAACAGGTCATCTTCTGCATGAAACACCTTCCCACCTAAGGCATGTAGCTGTGTGAGTCAGCTTCAGGTTAGAGATGGAGAGATAGAAAGGTTCATAAATAGCCCAGGAATGTGCACTTGACTGAGTTTCATTTCAACAGACTGGGTAATGAGCCCTGGTCCTGCTTCATTACTCACAGCCCGCAACAAACATCACCTCAGCCTTCGTCATTTCTACACCAGATGGCGATGGCTGTGGCAGACTGTGCACATGGCATCTTAATGTCATGCATGTGACTGGTCTGGGCAGTCATGTGCTTCAGGGTAAGAACTTGCTTCAGCAGATTCCAAGCGAGGATTTGTACTGACATAGGTGCATGCATACATCCTTTCTAAGGACTGGAGCCAACCATTTCAAGCATTTTTTACATAGGGCTTTTAAGAAATTGCTTTTGAAATAAAGAAGGATTATTGCTGTTGCTGACTTACTCCTTCCTAATTGCTTTGATTTCAGTGAAGACTAGATAATTATGTCTTCTTTAAGAACAGCAATTTATTTTAATGTTGGAAGACCCTGATTCTACAATGTCTTTAGGCATGGCAGTACATACAAACTTCAGCGTGCTCTCAGCTTCCCATGAGCTTCACCCTGCCCAAGAGCAGCAGGATGTCAGAGGCTGTAAAGGACAGCAGAGCAACCTCTGGGTTAAGACAATGTGCAGAAGAGGAGGCAGCTCCAGGCTAATATAGGGGGCCAGGCAACCATACCGTGGGATGTGGGAGTGCCCGACATGCCAGCTAACCAGTTGGAGCAAGAAGGTGGTATAAACCCTCCGTTAGCCTTCCCACTTCTGGGAAAAAAATCCTAACATCCTACACTTCTAGGAATCACCTTGAGAGGAATAAGAAGTGTGCATTACAGCAGGATACCTAGCTAGTTCTGACCTTTGTCAGAGCTGTGTCAGATGGTATCATCACTGGCAATAGTAGCTCCCACTGCTGTGTCAGGACATAAATCACTCTGAAGTGGCTCACATAGCTGGGGTGCAAACTCCTACGTTATAGCAGTGTTTTGTGCAGGCAGTGAGCAATCTCATCTCCGTCGCAATTTGACTGACGTTACAGACACTTTCCACAGGAATTAGGTGTCTACCTGCCATTTATACCTTTAAAAATCTCTCCCTAAGTGCCAAGAGAGAATGCTGAATGTGAAATTACCTCCCTTTTAAAGTCAAAATAGAGGAGCAGATTTTTAACAGAAACTGACCCTGAAAGAAGAAAGTTACTGTATAATATAGAAACCAAGATCTTGATCTACCATTTCTTTTCTTCCCTAGGTGCCATCTAGGAGCAGCTCAGAAAAACTGAGACAGTTGAACCATTTGGCCTGTCAGTTAGTTCACTGCCAATGTTTGATGGTCTTAACTGAGAAATATGAAAATATGAACAACAAATAAAGAATACAAAATAACAAACAAAAGAAAAATGATAAAATCAATGGCCCACTGACATACAAATTAAATGCATTATCTATGACATGGTAAAACACTCAGCTCATTTCTGCAAACATTAGCATTTCCAAATGGTTGAAGGGCCATTCTGGTTACAGCATCCCAGATGAGAAAGCACCTCCAGCTTGCCAAAAGTCTCAGTGCTGCAGGCCCTCAGACAGTAACTCCTACCTGTTGTCATTATTATGGGTGCACCAAACTTCCTTAATTTCACTAAGATGTGACTTTATTCAAGAAATAACTTTTGCATTGGTGAGTTTCATCAAAACGTATGCTTAATTCTCTTCCTTGACATATAAGCCCTGACAACATAGTTAATAACTGTATGGAAAAGTCATTCAAAAGGAAATTCTAGCAACAAAGGGAACACATTAAATTCAATCTCATTAAGAAGGCCCTAAATTAAGATCACCTCTAGATACCTATTTGGTCTCCTGGCTTAGGCAGTGATGTTTGGGAGGTCAGCTCAAATGAGATGGAGGGATCAGGTTGTTACTTCTTTCTCCTAAATGTGTTTGGCTGGAGACTGCACGAATGTGTACTTCGATTTCCCTCAGAAAGTGAAGTTACTAGCAAGTCTTTCAATCAGGCTAGAAAAATAAATATTTTAAATTTCATAAGATCTTCTGCCAGATCATATTATAATAAAAAGAGTGCACTACTACACTTCTCTGAGATTTTTGTAATCCCAAATTCAGTGGAATTACGACCATCCGACAGCAAAACCAAATCATGAAGTTAGTACTGCTGAGCTTTATTGCTCAAGAGCTACATCCTGCAAATACTCCCTGCCACACATGATCCTGAGCACAAGGTTTATTTCTCTTAATGTAAACTGGAGCACTTACAGAAGTTTTAATGGGATCAATATTAAATCTTCGTAGGCCATAGCTTTCTGATATTATGAAACATTTTTATGGCTAAGAACTCAGAACAGGAGGAGCCAGAGATACTTTTTATTCTCTAATTAAACCTGAGTCTTAGATTTCATCTTATCCAGTGAAACAAGCTCCCTTCCTCTTCCGACTCCCTACCTTCTCCAGTCAATAAATGTGTATTAATATAAATTGGTATTATTAATTCCAGAAGTAATGAACTAAAACTTAAGGTTACCTATACATGGTTTTAATTCATGCCTTTTCCTAGATCATGTCCCTAAACAAGGACAAAGAAGGTACAATTCAAGTATTTTTTTTACAAACAGGAAAACAAGAAGACATGCAATAACTTAAAGAAGTATCCCTGCTCTCTCATGTGAAATTTGAGATCTTGAACAAGCAGTCCTACCTTCCTCCACAAATGGATACCACAATTTCAGATACACTGACTGAACAACTACCCTCACTAAAATCAGTGCTCTGGGACCAGAATTTTATTCGTTGCTTCTTCTTCATCATCCTGGGGCCAAAACCTTTCTCTCTTCCCTGCTTCCAGCTAGCAAGACAGAGGATTTGTACAAGTATCACAGTAGGAAGAAATAGAATTCTTTTAGAAGGAGTTCTAATTTATTAGGTTCTCTGGGAGCCCACGAGGTGTGAGCTGCTTCAGCCAGTATTGCACGTCTAGCCAGGGTGAAGAATAATATTCCTAATGGCACTATGCTACCAAACACTCACCATGAAAAACCCCCACATATGGATCATACCCTTATATCACAGCAATTCTTCTCTGCAGTAAAACAGGCTATTAGGAAGAATGATAATGTTCATAAACCAAGGTATTGAATACAAGTCAAAGGACATATTCTTGCCATATAGAAGTAGTGGAGAGAACACATTTATTGTACGCTTCTCTTATCAGCTTATTCTAAGCTGATGTGACAGTAATGCAAGGTACAGGACAGGGCAGACAACGATAGGGAAATGCTGGATTTTTTATCTTGTCTAGAGGATCAGAGAATCTGAGTGCTAACAGTTTTTTTATCTGGCAATACTTACAACTGAAGACATAAGATATCTCTAGAGTAGGCAAAAAAAAGCTATTGTTAAGAATATGGCACAAGCATGTTCTACCTACTGTGGCAGCAGACAGATGTGTTTCACTAGTGTGCTGACTGGGAGATGAGTCATGAAAAGAAACCAAACTTTGAATCATAACTATTAGAACAGCAAATTAATTTATTCTATGCCCCCTTTTTTGTCTTCATCATGACAAAGCCTATGGCAAAGCCACTTGGAAGGGTATATCAACAACAGATTCTCCTTAACAAATTTTTTAAAGCCTGATTTTCCTTGCTAGGGAAATTCTTGGTTGTTGCAGTCAGTATCGTCCAGAATAACTCCCCATCATGGATGCACAGATGGAGACATATGTCTAGATTGCATCAGCTTCATCTATATTACTTCTCGCAACACTACAGGAACAGTTTATTCCATAATATATACTTGGCACTTCCTTAAGCAGCAGTTTTGTCATTCCCAGGTGTTGGTGAACTGTGAAGCCCTCCGAGATGGGGATTTTATGTGTCACTTAGGTGTAAAGCGAGGCATAAAACAGTTCTATGATTTAACCGATAGTCATTAGGAAGGACAGGAAGTGAATCCAGGACTCATGACTGTCATGCTTTTATCTTTCATACCAGAAATCTTGCCACATACAAATAGGCCTATGGAAGAGGAGAAGGAAGGGGAATATGGAGAAGTGCAGCCTGCCTCCAAAAGCGGTAACAAAGGCGGATTTCTGTAACGTTCAGCACTAGCCCAAGCCTGCTAAGGCAAATGGGACTGTTACCACTGACTCCAACAGAAAAACATTTGGCTCAGTGCAGAGTGATTTTGAAAATGCTGCTTTGACATTTTAGGCCTGAAACCAGACATTTTCCCTGACATTATGAAACACAGCGAGGTAATAATACAAATAAGTGTAAAAAATAAATCCAACTTGGAAAACATAAATGACCTTTCAAAGCCTGAAATCATGTAATAATAACTGGCCTGACCCATTGCGGAGGTTTTATTGTTTGAGCTTCACTTATGTTTTTGCCTTTCTCCCTTGGATAAAGCGAACAGTTAGGGACTAAAATCCCAGAACAAGTGCATGCCTATTTACCAACAAAATGAAAAATGTCTTGAAATAGTTCCAAATATCTAATCTGCTGGGGAAGAAATCATACAAAGGAAAAAAACCAAACCCTCTCACCCTGCTTTCTCCAGGGTTTGCCTATATTGTTTGCTTCAGACAGCCCATTTCTAATGAATCCAATAATCAGCTGGAACTTGAACCTGCTCTGCCATCTCTCACTGTTCTTTCAGTTCCAGGAAAACTGAAGCAAATGATATTTTTCTTGCTCAGCATTAAAAAAGCCATAATAATACTAATGTTTACATCTGGTTCCAAAACCAGTTTTGAGCTTCAGTCAAAACAGAGATGAAATTTAATACACATAAGGTTCAACTTTTTGGGAACCCATAATGTTTTCTTGCTTGGTTTTTCAAATATTTTTTTCTAAGAGCTCTTCTGTCCCCAAACCTGGTACTACTTTACCTATGTTGGGATTATTAGAGCAGTACCTACCCCCAATACAGTTATTTGGGTATTAAGTCAGCATAGCATTTGAATAGCACTCTTAACTGCACCCAGATGAGTAGTTGTGCTATAGAAGTCTATTGCTAAAAAGACTCATACACTATCATTTTGTTACAGCTCTGCTA